>JAEMWC010000743.1:150000-240000 GCA_016490735.1 Pachyseris speciosa
TCACATATTCACCACTCACGGGTATATTACGAACCAACAAAACGACCATCTCCCAGATGGCTTGGTAGCTCAGTCGGTAGAGCGCTGCACCGGTATAGCAGAGGTAGTGGGTTTGAATCCCGTACAAGCCTGAATTTTTTTCACGCTTTATTTTCACTACTGCTTAAGGTGGTCTTCCACTGAAGAGCAAATGAGGAAACCATGAGTTTTTTGCTAAAAGTGAGTTGGGGTGGCGGGGGAGGTATTAAAACTCTTATTTCTCCAAAGATTTGATGGAGGACTGGGTATTATTATTATGCATGTATCTTGTTTCATTTGCAGAATTTACCTTGGAATGGTCAAAATTGCCCTAAATTATTGTGTTTTGGGTCATTTGCTGGTGCCGGAGCTCATCATCAAGGGCTGAGAAGGCTTAAACCTTGCCAATTCCAAAGAACCGCTTATTGGCACTGCGAATACAAAAAACTTTGTTCGAACGCTCGCTTGAATCTGCTGACAATTTGTTATTCGTGGACAGGGGGCCTAAAAGCAGATGTGCCTTGTCTCACCGGATTCCAATCTTCACTGGCGGAAGTTTCATTGAATTCTGAAGGTGCCCGAACAACTTTTGTTCCAGGATTGAAGCCTGGTCTGAGACTTAAAAGAAAATGGTAAATTGTTTTGGAAGAGCCTTTCCCGCTCAAAGATATGTGGAGCCTCCCAGGATGCAATGGGGGCAGATTCTTGCTGTTTGGCTGCTTGGTTGAGGTTGCCGATAAAAAGGGAGCTGAGAGAGCTATTGTTTGCCTTTTTTTCCTCAAACTTCCTCCTTAATTTGAAAGCAGAAGAGCTGTTTTGTAACGTTTACTCTATGAATAAAGGATTGAGTCATAAAAGAGTTTTTTCACACTGCTCGTTTGCGAGGTAAGATTTTCATTTAATTCTTGCACTAGTTTTGAGCTGATATGTTGTTTACATCCCATCTGTATGCTATTACTTTGCTGGAGAAGTGCACTGTCATGCCTGTTTGATTTTTTACCCTTTCCCCCATGTGTAACAAACACTTTAGCTGTAATATTGCTGGAAAAGATGGCAAAACCTGACCACAGCAAATTTTTTTGTAACCCTATGCAGGTTTGAAATTTGAAACTGGCATGGGATTTGTAGATGGCAACAATTATTTGCTTTTAATGATTTTACTTTTACCAGCTTTTTAGGGATCAAATTAGAGGTACACAAACCTTCTATCCAATGAACCAGAATAAAGCCAATCTGTTGAATTGTTCTTTCATAACATTTGAAAGACTGGTGCTAGGTATGGGCAGAAAATACCCATTTTTGGCAAAGTGAAACTTTGAAGATTTTTTTCTCTCTGCAAATAACCAGAGTCAGTCCACAAGTGTAGGTTCACAGCATAGATCAATACATACATAATTTGTAAAAAAAAAATGTTTCTTGCCTTACTGACTAAGTGTTTCTGCTCAATTATTTTTACCGAGGAAGCACTATTAAAGACATCTGACAAAAGCTTGTTCTGTTGCTATGGTAGACTCATTCATCGTTGCGTTTGTCATCATTCATGGCAACAAGTTGCATGATGGTAATTTCTACTGAGTTAGTTTGAATTTGGAGAAAAAGGTGCTCTTGAGTGGAAGACCCCCTTAAGTAGTGTTCATATACTGCGATGATCAGTCACATTTAATTTATTTAGATGGATACTGTTGCCATAGGAACAGTAGCCACAAAAATTGCTCCTGTGGAGCAGCTCGTGAATGCAGAGGATACATTTTGAGGCTGCGTCCACCAAAACCATATAAACTCTTGAATATTTTTTCCGATTTCTGTGATACTCGTATAAAATGGGCAAACAAAGTGATTTTCACCTCAGTTGTTTCCAAATAGTAGGTGCATGGCGGGATTTTATAGCTTTCACAAAACTGAAAATATGTCGAAGAGTTTATATGGTTTTGGGGGACGCAGCCTCAAAATTAGAGACGTTTGTATGGATTTTGAGCTATGGTTTAAAGTCCATAACTTGGTTTCTGTTCAACCTAAAAGCATCAAACTTGGACAAATGGCCAATCTCAAATTGGTTAAATTTTGAAACTCGTCCCAGTTCCCTGCGTAACTTCGAAATGGTCCATTCAAGGAAGACATGGCGCATATTCGTATGCTAATCTACACCTCGATTGCGCCGCATCATTTTGCTGGGCACACAACAGCTACAACCAGATGGGAAAATACTTAAGACACTATGCTAAATTCCGACTAAAAAGAGATCACCCACCACCTCCCCTTATCAATGTTGTAGGACCAAATTTTCTCTTCGTAGAAACGCGAGGCCAGGCAGAACATGTGGTCCAGCAACATTGGTTAGGGGAGGGGCAGGGGGGAGTCTGGCCTGCCCTGTAGTAACTGTCAGGGGACGGTTTTAAGACAAAAATGTGTTTTTTATTGGAAGTGTCTCAGCATTTTTGCAACTTGTTGTCTGAATGAGTTTTCCTTGTATGGGCGTTCTGTTACGTACCCAATCGATGAAGTGGTATACTTTTTTGATGTTATGAGGTGATTGTAAAAACAGGTGTTTCAATGTCATACATTATGAGGCTTACAAATAACCAACGGTCAAAGTATATTTTGCAGCATTGCGGTTATCACGTAATGGCTGCTATATTTAGTGTTTCATTAGAGCAAGCGGGAAAACAAAAAGCGCAAATATGGCCATGAAGGACCGATGAAAGATTTTTTGGGTTTTTACGGAAGTTGTGGACACCTTTCTATGTAGAGAAGTGTAAAACTAGGTGACGTAGGTCTATTCGATTTCAGAAATGATGTATGAACCGTTGTTAGATCGACCATATAAGGGTTTGTTTACGTTTGTGGAAATTAACAAGAGCACACGTTCTTCTGTGACCGCTTGCCATTTAAAGGGCAAGCCATCGGGGAAGCTTTCCTTTGAAGCAAATCATCTTCTACTAAAACGAAATCCTGATAGAGGTTCACTTTTAAAAATGAGATAAAAGTTCCTTCCTTTTTAAAGACATTTTGGTGTCGCCCTCATCCTTAGCCTAGAGAACCTTGCGTCTATTGGCGTACTGTGAACGGAGGCTGGCAACTTTCGCAGTCATCTTTTTCTTTTCAAAAATTCAGTAGGCATGCAATATCTGTATGCTACATCAGCAACGTTTCCGATACGAGTTAAATCGCCAGTACCCTTAGGAATAGCAAATAACTTGCCGCAAACGTCTTTTACAGCTCCAGCGCGAAATCGAATGCAGCCTCTTGCGTAAAAACGCACAAACTCAAAACTGCACCAATTCCAAGGCGCTTTCTGCGCACACTTCCTGATCAATTCGAACGCTAACAAGTCTGCAGTTCTCTTGAGTAAGACTTGAACTTTGAAAATAACTCTTCTGCAGCCATGTAGTCAGCTTTCACTATGTTTAATCTTGCAAATAAATCAGACAACCAGTTGCAAAAATACTTAAGACACTACACTAAATTCCGACTAAAAAGAGATCACCCATCCCCCTCCCCTTATCAATGTTGTAGGGCCAAATTTTGTCTTGGTAGAAACGCGAGGCCAGGCAGAAAATGTGGTCCAGCAACATTGCTTAGGGGAGGGGGACGAGGGGAGTCTGGCCTGCCGTGTCTCTTAAAACTGTCAGGGGACAGTTTTAAGAGAAAAGTGTGTTTTTTATTGGAAGTATCTCAACATTTTTACCTCTGGTTGTGGCATATACTTTGTAAAAGCACATCCAGTTAAAGCTATGCCTGCTTGAGTAACGCGAATGGTATAAAATCACCCTATAATGAAAATGCTGTACTCACCAAAACGGATTAAATGAGCGTATCCTCGATCGATGTGATCATGAGAAGAAACTCAACAGGTGATAGGTTTCAAGAACTGAAAGTCTACCGACAAATCAATCGTACCTGTCATAGTCTCAGTCAAAAGTTATCTGCGCGTATTCGGTCATTTATTAATTAACTCCGAATATTCTTTTGTTACGCGGTTTTGGTTAACAGACAAACCTTGTGGCAAGGAATCCACGCGCTTCCGGCCGTAGATTCAATGAAAGGCGAGACATTTGTATTTGCGAGGCTTGCGAGAATTTCTCGAAACACGTGAACTGTCCATTGGATTTGAAACCAGAACAGCGTCTGGTAGTCGATAACGTACTTCATAGCAAAGATATTCTCGCTGTTTTGCGTACAGGATTTGGCAAAAGTAAGCTTATGTACACAGCAGGACTTATCAAGTTTTTGCTGCCGCTGCTGCAATCGAAAGAAATCGTCGTCTGACAGTATTGGTTGTATTCTGATCGAAGACCAGGTCGCCGAAGCCCGAAGTAAGGGGATGTCTGCTGCTTCAGTTGCCGAAGGATTTAATTTCTAGGGAGTTAAGAGAGAATGTCAGTAAAAATCGAAGAAAATTGCAAAAATGTGGCCACGGTCAAAAAATCGATCTCGCTCCTAATTTGTCAGTTTGAAGGCCTAGTTAAGTTATTGAAGGATATAAGGTTAGTTTTTTGAAATATTCGATACAACAGCAGAAAGCCACAGAAAACGGTCAACCTACCGGAAAGTGGAATTTCACATCGCGAGAACTCGAAATTTTACACTTTTCATCTTCTTGCTACACAGACTTTCACATAGCTATGAATCTTTCTTAATCATTGTTGAATACATTGATTCTTCTTGAGTCAAAATATAGCACTATTTAAAATACCTGCTCATTTGTGAGCGAATTGAGTCCCGATTAACTAGACACACTTATCGCATTTACCCAAAAATCTAAAATAATCCAAATTCAGCGAGGTAAAAAACTAACCGGTAGTGCCTCAAATCCTCTGATATTTTAACCAAAGACAATTCAGTGATTGGTTTTTGTGGCTAATGTTTCAAATCTTTAGGATCTAGTAGCGCTTTTGCAGAAACCGCCGCTCAAAGTTCGATAAAATTACAATGCAGCGCCTTTGAAATCTACAACTTAACACAACAGTCGACAAGAAAGTAAATTAACTCCTCACCAGAGTTTGTATCTTAAAAAAAGGAGGTTCAATATTTTTAACGATTCGAAACGTTTAAAAAATATGTTGAGGTTGAATATTGTCTACGCAGGTATACGAACTAAAAAACACGATGAAATACCAAAATTGAAATTATTTCACGTGCTCCATAATCTGTGTCACGCACGAGAACTTAGCTACAATTGGTACAATAACAAACAGATGTTTACATCCGTTGATTTAAAATAAGTCGTATTGTAAGATATCTTACTTAACGATGTCCGGATTCCCCAGTTAACTGGCTGAAATAAGAGAGAAGACTATTTTTATAGTAAGTCAAACTAGATGAGAAGCTTTACACCGTCGATTGCCCATCGAAAGTAAATGTTCCCACGTCAAAAGCAAATATTGTATAGTTCTCTAAATAAACAAACCTACTTATTCATATCTCTGTAACATCACATCTAAAACCAGAGTTTATTCTTGTGGAATCACAGACATACCGAGCAATAATGTCATGTTCGTTCTTGAGTTTTGTCGGTGCGATTTGCGGCGCAGTCGAACGCACCTCCTCAACTTCCGTCACACCACTCACGCAGTGTAATAACGATATAAAACAGCACAAAAAGTCCTTGGAATTTTCCGGAATCGAAACAAAAGTAGAACTTATTTTGACATGACTGTGTGTTTTCCAAAGCCGACGAATTTATTGGAGATGACTATTTGACCGTCTCATTGTGTCAGGTTAGGCATAAAATTAATTTTTGCACAATTCCAGAAGTTATTTCGGGTCACTCGGAAGGAGCAAGCCCTGTGGGGCCACATAAATGTTGTTGTTCAATTTTATCCGTCGATCAATTTTTATTTTCTTTTGTTCTTGTGTATGGTACTGTATGGAAATGAGTACCACATTAAAGTGCTCATGAATCGAAAATTAACTACCAATTTTTTTTCCATAGCTTATATTCCCCATATTTCATTTCAATAGATTCCCTCCTTTGCGTGAAGAGAATTCGCCTTTTCAAAGGGTTCCGAAATTCCCTCCGAGGTCTGAAATTTTACACATTTTGCGCGCGGACAAAAGTCTCTGTGACGTCATTCGCGTGTATTTTTAAGGGTGAAACATGGCGAAAAAGCGTAAACCTGGAACGTTTTGCGCAGCTGGCGGTCGCGGTAAAGTGTCTTGGTAGTTTTTTTTTTAGGAGATCTGCCTCGTATGGGGTCTCGGACGCTATGCTTCCATTCCTTTTTCCTTGTAGTTGTAGGCGCTGCCTTTAAATTGTAATAAATAAATAGTTCTCCGAGATTTTTGTTCCACCGAACTAATAAAAACAGAGTGACGCACTGGATTGAGTACACACGAATGACGTCACGACTATTCAATATAACCCAAGACCTTGTCTAGAATTTTAGTGAAAAAGGCGTAACTTCCGAGAAGTTCCTGCTACTTAAAGTAGATTATTTCCCCTCAAAATATTTCACAAAACACCTATTTTCACATTGGAGAAAATAAATAGCTTTGAAATTTCGATTCGTTTGCACTTTAAAATAGGCTTGATTTCCCCCGCTCACTCGAGTTCGGGAAACACACTGTTCAGCTTAACTCACAGCGTTTGGTACGGCTTTTGGCTGTATATTGCATTGTGAGCTGTGTTGATGTCGCGAATCAGGGGTCAAAGTCCCACTTAATATTTTGTAGCAAGCAGTTTCATTAATGTGGGTATACTCACTAGGTTTACTTGCTCAAGGTATCGACGATTTTCGTCGTTTAGACCCTCTTTTTTTTTCTCTTAACATCTTTCTGAAAAGGCTTTTAAGGCAGACCGGTATACTATAACAGCAATCCATAAAACATGGGAATCATGAAATAAAAGTTGTTATCAATCGACTGGATTAAACAACAGACTGAAGAGAGAAGTTACGAAATTATCTCCACTTTCTTTCCGTCTTTCTGAAATGACTTTTCGTGTCATCAGAATGAAGAAAATACTAAAGATTCATTGGAGGCAGTTTCTGTTTGGTAGGACATCAAAGAACTGGTTACTTACCTAAGCCTACAGGGAAGAGCTGTTTTGAAAGTTCTAATATCTTCATGGATTGGAATAAATTTATTCCTTTCTTCCAGTGTTGGCACTTCCCTAGCTCCTTGCAGTGACCCTGAAACAACTTCCGGGGTAGTAAAAAAATTCCTCGTCCTTCGCCAACCTATGCCTAACCTGGACTGATGAACCGGACAGATAGTCATCGCCACACCCACAACAGCCGCCAAAATCAATTCTACTTCTGTTTCAACTCTGGAAAATTTCAAAGACGTTTTGTGGTCAGTTTATATCTTTGTTCCACTGCGTGAGTGGTGTGACGGACGTTGAGGAGCTGTGCCTTCGTCTGCGCCGCAAATCCCACCGAGAATCCCAGTCAAGAACGGACAAGACATCGTTGTTCAGTATTTATGTCAACTTTCCGACAAGTCTGGTATTAGGTTAAAATGTTACAGAGATATGGATAGGTAGATTTGTTTGCTTGGAGCTTTTCGTGGGAACAGTTACTTGAGATTGGCTATCGACGGCATAAAGTTTCTCACACTTAACAAAATTAATTTAAATTGTTCCAATTTGTATTGCTATTAAGTTATTTTCGATTTCTTCAGCAAGCTAATTGGATAACCTAGCACATCGTTAGTAAGATATTTCAAAATATGACTTATTTTAAATCAACGGATGTAAATATCTGCTTGATATTGTTGCTAAGTCGCTCTTGCGTTACACAGATTAGGAAGCAAGTGAGATTTAATTTTCAGCTCGAGGTAAGTTTGGTATTCTTACTTTCTAAACCTTTGTAGACAATATTCAACATCAATATATTTTTTAACGTTTCAAAGCGTTAAAAATATCGAGCCCCTTTTTTATAAAACTTTGGTAGAGAAGTTAACCTTAATTTATTCTAGTGTGCCTTTTTATGTTGCATTGTAATTAAAGGCGCTGCATTGTAGTTTTATCGAACTTTGAGCGGCGTTCGTGCAAAAGTGCTGCTAGGTCCTAAAGATTTGGAACCATAGACACAAAAACCAATCACTGATTTGTCTTTGGTTAAGATATCAGAGGATTTGAGGCACTACCGGTCAGCTATTTACCTCGCTGAATTTGGAACATTTTAGACTTTTGGTAATTGAGAAAAAAGTGTCTAGTTAATCGGGGCTCAATTCCCTCACACATGAGCAGATATTTTAAAACTTGCTATACTTTGACATAAGAAGAATCAATATATTGAATAGTGATTAAGAAATATTCATAGCTGTGTAAACGTCTGTGTGGCGAGAAGATGAAAAGTGTAAAATTTCGAGTTCTCGCGATGTGAAATTCGAGCTTCCGGTAGGATAACTGTTTCTCGTGGCTTTCTGCCGTTGTATCGAATATTTGAAAAAACTAATCTTATATCTCTCAATATACTTCAAACTGACAAAGTATGAGCGAAATCGATTTTTTGACCGTGGCCACGATTTCTTTGATCACTCTAAAAATCTCTTGTTTGGATCAGCCAAGAAAGTAATCGACAAAAATTTGTCAACACCTCACTTTCCGGCACAGCAAACTTTGGATTTACCAAGTTCAATGTGGCCTCAATACTGAAGCTGAAGCCTTCCCTGGGATTTCGCATTTTTTTAGCACATGGTAGGCGGACTCTCTCAGAAAGTGAGGCGTTTTTTTGTTCAGCGACGATTCCCGATGCGTGTGCCAAATTGTCCCTTCGTGTCCTCTCTTGTTCGACAGAAGAAACAAATTTTCTGTGGCAATCGACTTCCACGAATCTCCGTAGCGTACTTTCAAGGAAACTTTGTAGCATCTACACTTATCGTTGAGACTTAGGGGGTTTGGTTTTTGCCAAAAAAACATATTGCTTTTTTAAGTATTCTACAGCCATATTTGTCTTTCACGTGTTTATATGATATTTCCGGTTGCCACTGATTGGCCAAATTTTGACAGCTCTGACAGCCGGAAGCCACAGGAAGCGTTTTTTTTTTCTTCCAACCCCCAATCCCAACCCCGAGAAAGCTTGCTCACAGGCTAAGTGAAAAACTTAGAGAGGTATGTAAAAAAATTAATTTCCTACGAACTGACGCGCATCTCCCTCATTCTTGGTCATGTAGTTCGTTTTTCTAACATGTTTTGCGCCGTGCATGCTGCGCTATCTCATCTGCTAATTGTCAAAATGGCAAACAAGGAAGAAGGTTTTGTCGACGTGGCTGAAGTTGAAGTTGAAGAAACCTCTAATCAGAAGCTGAAACAAAGTAAAAGAAGATGGAGTAAAGAAGCAAACGGAAAATCGAACTTTTTGGAACACTCCATACCTGTGGAAGATACTGTTTTCCAAGGACTACCACGTAACTGACTCACAGATGGTTCTAAATGGTCTTGCGTCTGAATGTTTGATATTTGTGCGATTAAACATGGTTTACTTGTTCGGTTAGTGCCTCCGGCAAACATCAACATTTTTGGTTACCAAACATTCCCCGTTAGGCCGGGACTCTACATAATCTATATCTGTATCACTTGCTATCCTCTCTCGCAGATATGTTCTCCTTAGATCATTATATGAGACCATCTTTAGTAAGTTCCTCTTAATCGGAAAACGCTAATGTAAATAGCGCCCGATAAACGATTTTTATCAGGCTTTGTTATACATAAGCAAATAAAAACTAGCGAGAAAAACCAACGTTTCGGTGTCATCATGATGTCATTGTCAAAGTAAATGAAAAGGAAACTGTTATGCGAGACTAATGGCTCACTAAATTAACATCATAAAGGTCGTAGCGAGTGAGAAAAGTAAAAGAATACTTTCGTCAGTATTGAATCCGACTGCACGTTGAGACTAGGTTTTAATTGTCTTATGTACAGAATTTCGTGCACTAAACAATAAGCAAACGAAAGCAAACATAAGCGCATAAGCAAACGAAAGCGCTAAAACAATCCTCGCCCCCATGGCTATGACTTCCAGGTGCGACATTTAACGTCGGTCAAAAACTACCACAACGAAAACATTGTTAAGCAATAGCCCATTTTTGACCTCTTTTTCAAAGCGAGTCCTGGTGCTCATCTCTTCATATGAAAATAAGGTTTCATTCACATGCAAATTAAACTCATTTTCGTTCGAATAGTTGAACACTAGGCCCCGCTTTGAAAAATGAGGCCTAAAGTAATTCGGAAATGGCCTATTTTGACATAAATGTCCGTAGAAATGACAAAAAGGTAGTATCAACCTTGGAATTTAGATCAGTCAACAATCACTCGAAACGCAGGGCTGTATAAAAGCACCATATCACACCGAAATTCTTGCTTGGCTAAGCAAAAACAAAACCTTAAACTGCCTTGAAAGTTTTATAGGTTATTTTCTACGTCCTCCGAGGAAGCTTCTTCAATTAAAGATTCTCAGCGAAAAAACATCATCCAGTTAAACAGCATCGAAGACAAAGTTGTTATTACAACCTTGGCAAACCTCAGAAGCTGAAAATAACTCCAACATTAACAAGTTTTGCTTGGTTAGGCAAGCGCAAACATTTAAAATAAAAACTTACAATGTTTGTTCAACCCAGTTGATAGCGCTTGCGTTACTACGGACATCCAAACAAACTGGACTATATCATTCAGGGTAATTGGCTGAAATAGTGTGTGGGGTTTTTTCTATATTCCGATTGATTCCTCATAAAATCCGTTGTAAAGTTGGCCAATAAAACTTTATACCATGCTTTCCACGGGCTTGGACGCGTGGGGAAAAATGTTAAATTTTGTAAAAACCTTACATAATTTGGCTTACTCTGGGTCCCGGAGGTCTTTTTGTTTGTTTGCATGTTTTTTTTGTGTGTGTGTAATCTGTGAGCGGCGAAGCAGAATTTACATGTGGTAAGATGACCGATAAAAATTTAAATTTCTGAATTTCAAACATCCTGAGGAGCAAACAAGGAAATATTATTCAGAACTACACTTTCTTCCAAATTGAGGAGATTATTGTTGGAAAAATGGCCAATATCCTATTCTGATAAGCACACTGTTAATTTACGCTTCGAAATCGCATGTTTTGACGTTTGCGTCACTTTTTTCTGGCGCTCTCTAAACTTGTCTATTTTTAGAAGCCCAAACATCTTATTGCGGTTTACTGCTTTTCGCTGGGCGAACAGACCATATAACAAGTCACAATTTTGCGGTTTACTTGCCCCGTCTAAATCGGCAAAATCCTTGAAAGTAATAAAAAATCCCTTAAATATTTCCTATGTTGTGAAATACGACAAATTAGATAACAAAATGTTCATTAACATGCGTCATTTTCAGTGAGATAATCAATGTTTACATTCACGTTTTTTTTACATTTTAAGGTTGGTGCAAGCAATGAGTTTGTGGACCCTGGAAAAGCTGATGTGAACGCCTCGGAACAGATGTTTATATTGCCGTTCGAGCAAACCAAGTATTTTTGTTTAGAAATACTTCACCTAAAGCTATATAAACCTTATCAACGTTTCAGACGCCATCTTGGCGGGTAGGCAAACAGAACAGATTTTACAGTGTTTGTATGCAATTCCCGCGTTGCCAAAAAAAGCGTGAAGCTCCTGTTTCTCAGCAAAAATTTATATTGTTAATTAATGGTACTAGGCAAAGGGTTCCACTGACAAAATTTGAGGGATTTTGTTGAGCCAGAAAACGTTCTCTGGCTTTTTTAATTGTCCTTACATTAGTCTGTTATTTTTTCACGCAAATTTTTCAGCCCACAGCAAAAAATTACAAACAAATGTATGGAAAAATTTTAAAAGCCAGTGAACGTTATCTGGTACGGCTAAATCCCTCAACGTTTGTCCGTGGAACCCTTATCGTAGATAAAGCAATATATTTTTTTTGCTAAGAAACAGGCGCTTCACGCATTATTTTTACAACGAATTTGCATACAAACAGTCTAATTTCTCTTCCGTTTACCTACCCGTCAAGATGGCGTCTGAAACCTTGATAAGGTCTATTCTGGTAGAGTTTGAGAAATCTCGATTTTTTTTTCATTTTGCACACCTACAGGAAATATTTACGGACAGCCGCACGAAACAATTTAATTGACTTAAAGGTCAATATTTTTTTTCTGCTTTTTCCATTTTTTCTTTGGTCTGTGTAGAATTCTTTGCGATTAGACAGGCCAGGTGTTGTTAGTAGCATGCCTCCAATTTGGTTAATTCAACAAAAGTTACTACAATACTATTCTAAGGCTACAAGATTGTATTATATTTTACATCAACTACTTACAGACACACGTAGGAGCAAGCGACACAACCAGCAAAAAGACTGCAAGGTACATCTCAGCCTGAAGAAATTCAAAGCAGACAATGAGTGAATAATCATTGTATTTGTTTTGATGCCCGTGGTTTGAGGAGAGAAAATAAGGAGAGAGAAAAGTTTTCGTTTTCTTATTAGGATTAAACATCTCAATCCAATTCGCAACTCGACAAAGTTGAAAGCTCGGTAGGATCAACTGCCGACACTCTACTCAAATGTATGTATTAGCTTCGCCACATCAAACGTTACATGTCAGTTATGTCTATCAGCAAATCCATTATATCTTTTTGTAATGCGAAGCAATGAAGAGAAAAATTTGGGATTGAGTGAGGCAGTGAGTTAGTGAATTTTGTTGAGTCACCTAGTCAATCCTTTTGAGAGAGGAAAATTGGACGACTAACCCAGACGCTGTTTACTTTGACCTAAAGGAAAAACAGAGAAAACAAAGCTTTCAACTATTCCGATTAATTTTCCGAATAAACATACAGGAAGTTGGAAAACCCTCTTTTAATGGTACCAATGGCACGAGTAAAGTGAAAGTTCTTGGAAATTTTAATTCGACATACGTAGAAACTTACAGGAAATTAAAAGAATCTAAGGCACATGGTCCTTAAAATGAAAGCGGTGCGAGGCAAAAAAAAGTTATCCACCGACCGGTTATTTCAGTTGGTAGAGCACCGGACTTCCGTGCGCGCGGTCAGCCCATGTTTACCCCTCTGCGAGACCAGCATTTAAGGTCTTTATATAATTCAGGAGAAAGTGCTGCTATGGTAATGACATCTGAAAACATTTTCTAATCTTCCCTGACAAGGAAGATAACGACACTTGTTCCTAATAATCTATGAGACGTTAAGGAACCCACGCACTGTTCGAAAACAGTAGAGGCGTCGTCCCTGGTGTGGTGGTCTATCTCTATCTTTCACATTCATGAGTGGGTTGGGTTGGCGGGCGAGATCAAAATGTAGACTGGTAGCTGCTAGCGGCGCGTTTAAATGCTGACGTCGGATCTCACCCAACAGAAGAATTGAAAATCGCTAACCGACTATGCGATATGACCCATATATAAATACTTTCCTTTACTATTACGATACACGACTTTATGTTGTCCAGACATTGCTCTCCTAGGGGTTATCAAAAAAAAAACCAATAAAACAAAATAAAATAAAATAAAAATGAAAAGAAAAAGAAAAGAAAAAAGAAAAAAAGGAAATATTTTTTTGGAGCGATAATTATACTGCAAAAATGGTGTAACCCTCATTTTAGTAGCGCCAAACAAAACAAAGGAGGAAAGTCTGTCCTTGTTACATCGAGCGCATTGTACTTATAATGATGCCTAAGGTCTGTGTTTTTTTTTTTTCGCAATTACAATTCATAGAATCGCTATCAACATATATCCCTGTAAAATTACAAAATCGCAAACTCAGTGAGTATTCCAGTCTGGGCCTCCTGCTCGAAAGGCGGCAGCTATACCCGCTTGACCATAAACACATAGTATATAAATAGTAGTAGTAGTAGTAGTAGTACATAAAACGGTCGGAGACTGCTAGCCATGACCAAAGTGCATGAAGACACAGCCCGAGATTTCTTCTTCGCTGACGACTGCGCGCTGAATGCTTCCACACAGTCTGACATGCAAGGAAGCATGGACATCTTCTTCCAAGCCTGCAACGACTTTGGGCTCACGATTTCCACCAAGTAGACAGGAGTCATGCACCAGCCAGCGCTTGAAGCTCCCTACACCGAACCCTACATCACCGTCAACGGTCAGTGAGTAGCCATGTCAGACAAGTTTGTCTACCTTGGCAGTACCTTGTAAAGCTCCGTCACCATCGATGAGGGAGAGGCCTACAGAATCGGTAGAGCCAGCGCAGCCCTCGTTAGACTGAAGGATAAGGTCTAGGAGCGCAGAGGACTGAGCCTTAACACCAAGCTCAAAGTATACAAAGCAGTTGTCTTACCATCCCTGCTCTACGCCTGCGTGACGTGGACCGTGTACACTTGGCATTCCCGACCGCCCAATGCCTTCCATATGAGATGCTCAGAACTTTGCTCCGCTTTAAGTGGCTCTACAAAGTGCCAGACACGGAAGTGCTCCAGCGGGCTGAGAGGGAGAGCATCCACGCCATCCTGATGCGCTCTCAGCTCCGGTGGGCTGGCCATCTTCACCACATGGAAGACAGTCGCCTCCCCAAGAGACCCTCTAAGCAAACGCACAGTCGGCCAACCAAAACAACGCTTCAAAGACAAACTGAAGGCGTCCCTCAAACACTGTGACATCCCCCAATCAACCTGGGAAGGCACCGCTGTTGGCCGCCCTGCCTGGCGATCCGGTTTTGATTCTGGTGTGGCTGACTTCGAGGAGAGACGCATTAAAGGCAAGGAGCAGAAGCGGCATAAAAGAAAAGACAGTGACAGCTCCACCTCTCAACCTGGTTCAACCCCGTACATCGCATGTCCCCTCTGCAACAGACTCTTCCGTGCAATGATCGGCCCAATCAGCCACCTTCGCACACACCCCACACCCCCAGTGACGTAAAGAAGTCGTGGTCATCTTCGTACGCGAAGAACGAACGTCATTGCTGTACTGCAAGCCATTGTCACTCATCAGGGATTCCAAACCTTCCAACCTTCCACTATCTTACACACTTATACTAGCCGTGTCGTTACATAATGACATTTTTTAATGTGTTGTAGACATGTTAGGAAATTTCTGTTAAAAAATGTCATTATGTAACGACATGCCTAGTATGTAATGTCTGCATTGTTCTGTATTTCAAATTTCTATGATTGTAACCGTTATTTCTGGCAGTTGCCTGATGATTGCTTTATTTCGTAGAGCGCTCAACTCATTTGATTGAGGAGCATTGACTATAACTTCACAGGAGTTCAGGCTTCAGGAATAATCATCGTTTTATTGCGACAGTGCTGTTTCGTATGGTTCAAAATTATATGACCACACTCATCAGGCAACTTCAACGATTAAGTATTAAAACGAGCAGAACTGGCAGTAAAATATGAATGGTTGTTAGGGGGATGCGTTACATTTAAGACATTGTATCTAGGTAACAGATGCTTTTTGTCTTGGTTACGTTACTCTAAAGTTCTGGAGCACATATCTGTTTCTGTGGGGGCATGAACTCGCTAGCTCGTTTCGCCTGTTTAGGCTACACAGCTCTTTTTTACAAATGATGATGAATTTTTCATGCAGACAGAGATTACATTTTTGCTCATGTTGCTGTAGGGTTTACATTTCTTTAAAATTCTCCATTTCATCCGGAAAGGAAAATTTTAAACAAATGTAAACCCTACAGCAACTCCATTTTGTTGGCCAAAGTGAAGCTATTGACTTACAATTTATATGCCAATCAATTCCCTCGGCCACCACAATCTTTGAAATCTAAGTTATCAGGACTTTAAAAAATCTGCTGTGTATATGTTTGACTTTTCATGTCGATGAAAGGTTTCAGAATTCGAAAAAAACCCTGCGTTTTGTAAGTTTGGACAAAAAAATTTGCAACTTACCTTTTATCAATTTCGCTTACAATTATACTGTAGATAGAACAATCATAGGGCAATAAAACAAAGCAAACTTGAAAACAGAATCACCATCCTTTATTTTTTTATGAAGATTTGAAGTAACCAATGTCAGTGCTAGTGTGGCGAGCGCTAGCGTTTTTGTTTGTATCGGGAGGATTTGTGATTCACGTAATTCGGTGATAAACTTGTGTATGGATATGCTAACTGTAGAGCTTCAACAACGAAGGGGAAATTAACTCTTGAGCAAGCTCGTCATAACTTCAAGATCTGACTAACTGGACTCGTTGAACAGCAGAAAATCACGATGTTCAAAAACGGAGGTTTATTTTGACTCCCAAGTCGTAACCGATGTGAGGTTCGGCGTAACCTTAGTATGGCCAAAGATGTAACCTTGATGTAATTAAAGTCGTAACCATATAGATGTAACCGTAGCTGTAACTTTACAATCTCAAGTAGCTTGCTTATGTAGCTAGAGAAGTCTTCTTTTGCACAGCGTTAGTAGTAGATAGGGAGTCGAATGAATACTACTCGCCCTTGGGACCTTCGTCGCTTCTCTCCTCGGTCACCAAGGGCAGGTTGTATTCATTCGACTCCATAAATACTACTAGGGAGGGGTAAAGCAAAGCACCACCAACCCAAAGTAGAGGTTGAGTACCCAAGGGTTTCCCACCGCTTGCTCACCGCGGCACGAGAGAAGGGATCACCCTGTTGAACAAGCGCTGCTATTTATGCACCAAAAGAATTTTTTTTCCGTTTGTATATGGCGCGGCCGCGAGAACACACTTTTAAACAAACGCACCAACCAACTATTACGAGTTTCAATACTTTTGAAAACTCTATGATAACCGAATACCAACAAGCTATTGAAGAGAAAAAAAACCAGACCACATAGAGCCTCTGCGGTGGGCACGCGTTTCTCATAATCAAGAATATTGAAAAGGTGGCAAAAGTGTATGCGTGTGTTCACTGTTACGAAAGATTTACCCGAGCTGGTAATCTTCAAAGGCATACACAAATCTCCTCCAAAGATGAAACACGAATCATTTGTCCAAACGAAAGAGTTGAAGCCCCGCAAACAAAATTTGAACAAGCCTTTTTCCCCGACAAAACCATTCATGCCGCCCCCACCAACTGGCTTGAAAGAGAAGTGCGCCGGCGACAAATTCACATCCACCACGCGATGTGCGGGCATGGTGGAGAAAGGTGGGTTGCTGGAGCCCCTGTGAACGGTTTTCATCTTGCCACCAAAACCTTTTTCCAGTGTTACGGTTGTCATTTCCACGGGTGCCCAAAATGTTTTCCAGACTGGAACACAAGCATTGTTGTCAAAGTGATAAAGAAAACTGGTGAAAAAGTGAGGCAAACCCGCGAAGAACTTTGTCAAGACACCATTAAGCGAACAAAAGCGCTTCGCGATGCCGGTTTCAATGTTGTCAAAGTGTGGGTTTGTGAAGTCGGGCGCGACGGTCGCAAACCGAAAACTTTCACGAAAACCTTTCCACACGCAATTCTATACGATTTTGAGGCTTTTGGTGATAAAAATTACTGAAAGGAACCAACTCACACATTGACGTTGGAAAACATGCACGTGTCAATCTCTTTTTCCATTGGTGATACGTTCGAACGCGCGCCCACGCACATTTGTGAGAGAGACCCCAAAGAGTTAATCCCCAAGTTCATGGAAAAGTTGGAGCGACGGGGAAAAAACATCCCGGAAAAGGTGCGAGCAGGGGTTTTTTCCCGAGGACTTTCACTTTCTTCCACGGACGCGCCAGCCCCCGATCGAAGAATGGTGCGATCAGGTGCCAGTCCTCGGGTTTAACTCAGGACGGTACGACCTTAACCTCATCAAAGAATATTGCGTGGGGTAAATTAGTGAGGCCGCCGTAAACATCAAAGTGGCGAAAAACGCCAAGAAAATCATGTTCTTACTGACAAAAGGGAATCGCTTTCTGGATATCATCAACTACCTTGGTCAGGGAACAGGTTATGACAAGTCGGTGAAAGATTAGGACTGCGCAGCCCAGTACGAGTGGTTCAACGCCCCCAAAAAGCTCCACTTTCCCTGTCTCCCTGATTACTTCTTTTGGTACACGCGGTTGAAAGAATAATACCCACTGTCGATGAAAGAATTCGAACAGTGCAAGCGACTTTTCAAAGAAAAGGGTGTGCGAACCTTTGCGGACTGGCTGCGCCACTATAACAACCTGGATGTTGTTCCCGGGTTGGAAGCACTGGAAAAAGTGCGAGCCTTTTACACAGAAAAAGGTATCGACATCCTCAAAGACGCTTTCAGCATCCCCGGAGTTTCCCTTCACTACCTCATTAGCGACCATTATCTGGTATATGTGGTACTGAATCTCAAGGCGCCGAAACCACTGCCTACTTATGTTATATCTAGAAGTTATAAAAACTACGACTCTGAGAGCTTTGTGAATGACGGAACTGGCCAACGAGTTCAACGAGTTCTTTACTTCTGTGGGAGCGAGGGCTGCAGCTGAATCTAAGAGGCTTGCTTCAGTTAACGCTCTTCCAGCGTATAAGGCCCCCTCAGCTAAGACCATATTCCAACTAGAGGAATTCCGATTCCGCGCAGTCACTACCTTTGAAGTACACAGGATCATCGTGTCTTTTCCTTCAAACAGGGCACCAGGAATGGATAAGGTACACATGAGTGTGATCAAAGATGCCCTACCGGTTATACTTCCAGTTCTTACAGAGCTTTTAAACAGATCACTTTTAACATCAGTTTTTCCATCTGCTTGGAAAGAGTCCGTGGTAATACCAATATTAAAGGAAGGGGATCATGAAGTTGCTAATAACAACCGGCCAGTATCTCTGCTACCCGCTCTGTCTAAGATCTGTGAACGGGCAGCTCTCAATCAGTTAACAGAGTATACAACACGTCAGAACTGTTTAACTGAACATCAAAATGGAAACAAGAAGAAGCACTCGACAGAAACACTTCATATTTTCATGTCTGATATGATTCTCGAAGCAATGGATCGGAAACAAGTCACAGCGTTGGTTCTGTTGGACTTGTCGAAGGCTTTTGACAGCATCGAGCATGGGATCCTATTACGTAAACTTCGAGAACTGGGTGTGTCTGTGCAGGCCATGGAATGGTTTAGAAGCTATTTAACGGACAGGAACCAGCGGGTGAGAATTGGCTGTGAGGTGTCAGGTCCGTGCCAAGTAGCTTACGGTGTACCTCAAGGGTCGATCTTGGGCCGGCCCTTTTCAATATCTACATCAACGATCTCCCAGCTGTCCCGAACCTGTGCTCGCTAAAGAGTTACGTGGATGATTCCCAGCTCTATCTCTCGTTTCCTGTTCAGGAGACAGCCATGGCTGTGGAACATCTGTCCGAGGATTTGCAGCGGATTGCCGCCTGGTGTTGCACACACAGCTTGCTGATAAATCCAGACAAAACTAAGCTATTGCTTCTTGGAACCCCCCAGATGTTAGCTCGCGTGCCGAAGGGTTTTGGAGTTACGCTACTCAGCAAGAGATATTACCGTCTTGTTCTGCAAAAGATTTGGGGGTCATCGTGGACTCTCACCTTAGTTTTGACGAACATGTGACGGAAGTTGTATCTAAGTGTATAGGTAGCCTGTGCCAAATCAATCGTGTGAAACATTTGTTTGATAGGTCTACGCTTATAACCATCATAAATTCACTAGTTTTCAGCAAGCTTTTCTACTGTTCGTCCATGTGGGCTAGTACAACAAAAAAGAACATTGTTAGGCTTCAAAAAGTTCAGAATTTTGCTGCACGGATCGTGACTGGCGCAAGGAAGTATGATCACATTACGCCGATGTTAAAGGAACTCCACTGGTTGCCGGTTGCTAAGCAACTGGAAGTTAGAGACACTTTAATGGCTTTTAAATGTATAAAGGGATTAGCCCCACCATCCTTGTGTAATAAGTTCACGACAAGAAGCCAGGTGCATACAAGAAACACTAGGAATAAAGATAAGCTTAATTTACCATTTTTTAGATCAGCAACAGGTCAGCGATCTTTCTCATTTAGGGCTGCTCAGCTCTGGAATGACCTTCCGGAAAGTTTAGCAAACATGGAATCATTTAAAGTTTTTAAGAACGCCATTAAAGGACGTGCCCTTGACGAATTTTTAAGCCATTGACTTTCAAACGGTGTAATAATGAATTATGTACCTTAAGTTTTTTAATAATATGGTAATGTAAGTTCTTATCACTTTTAAATGTTTATCTTAGATTTTAACTCTTTACATTACATTTTATTGTAATTGGTATGTGAAAACCCATTTTAATTGGATGTACCAATAAAGTTATTATTATTATTATTATTATTATTATTATTATTATCATGCGGGGTTCGGTGGAGCGGGGAGCCGAGCTTTGGAGCCCCAACGAGGAAGAGTACGCGATGTTGAAAAACGCGCTCGGAGGGCCGAGCCTTGTGTTCACGTGGCACCACGAAGAGGGCGTCAGGAGGATCCGGTCACACAGAATTGCCAACCCGAAACCCTGCCGAAAAATTATTGGTTATGACGCCAACGCTTTGTATCTGTCGACCATGCGCCAAGACATGGCTTGTGGGAAGGGGAGGCTTGTGCACTTTGCTGAGGCGGCTGTCAGAGCGGCACCAACTCTCACAAAAAAGGTGAAAGACGGCTCTTGGTTCGGGTTGGCCTAGGTCGATATTGAGATTCCCCAACATCTTTGGCCCAAGTTTGAGGAAGTGCCCCCGTTCTTCATCAGCGAACAGGTGCCCGCTGAAGCCGTGTCGCAGCACATGTTGGACTACCTGCAAAAAAAACCGGCAGAACCCGTGGAGACGGAAACAAGCGGCTGGGCGCATTGTTGGCTAAAAAGATGCTGGTGTACGCTCCACTTCTGCGGTGGTACCTGGCCCATGGGGCGGTTATGAAAGCGGTTCACAGAACAATCGACTATCAACTAAAGAAAATCTTCACCTAGTTTGTTGAGCAAGTAACCGCAGCACGTCATAATGGAGACGTGGAAAAAAGCAGGGTTCTGCTTGCTGAGCTTTTCAAACTGTTTGGAAACAGCGTGTACGGGAAAATGATTGAAGCTGTGGAGCGCCAAACAAACGTGACTTACACGGAAGATGAGAAGGAGGTTGACAAGGCTTTGCGCAGTGCGTTCTTCTGCGACCTCGATGCGATCGGGGACTCGTACGAGCTGGAAAAGAGAAAGCTGTGGATTAAAATCAAAAGACCGTTTCAAGTCGGCATTGTTGATTATCAGCTGGCCAAGTTGCGGATGTTGGAATCTTACTACGAATTTCTCGACAGGTTCATTGACCGCAGAATCGTCCAGCTGACCCAGATAGACACCGACAGCAATTACATGGCGATCAGCGGCCACAAGTTGGAGGACGTGGTGAAACCAGAGCTGCGAGCAGAGTTTGAAGCAGAAGAAAAACAGTGGTTGGCTTGGGACAAATGGAGCAACCGGGAGCCGGGGTTGTTCAAGTTGGAGTGTGTGGGCCAACGCGTGATCGCTCTTTGCTCGAAATGTTACTTTGTTGAGGAGGAGGAAAACGGAAAAAAAACAAACTCAGCGCGAAGGGAATATCAAAGAAGCAAAACAGGTTGACGTCAAAACAGGTTGAGGTGGGGGCATTACAAACGGTCCCAAAAGGCAATATCCTAATCCTTATTTTTAAGAAAATCTAAGAAGTTACGAGCTAGACGAGATGTTCCTATTTTATTTAGGTGAAGACCACTACGGTTAAGATGCCGTTCAGCGGTGATGTTGGAGTGAACAATCATCTTCCATTTGTTTTGGCGGCAAAATTTCTTTAGGTTTGAGTTGACGTCCTCTACTTGGCTTGCAAGTTGGTCATCGTCGGAGCGGGCTGTCAAGCTTGATAAGACTACTTCAGTCTCCGGTGCTGCACTTTTGGCCCAGCTTATAAGGTCCATAATTTCGTCAGAACAGGCAGTTGGACTCTCACTATCCCGTAGGCTGTTTGTACCGACATGAATGATAAGCTGATCCGGTTTTTTCCTTATGATGGGCTTGATATGATCACGCATATCTTTAGTGGTACAACCAGGAAAGGTGGAAACTTTAACTCTGTTGTTATCTTTGGACATTTTATGAGCCTTTAAGTTTTTCATTATGGAGTCACCTGCAATTATAGTTGTACGTGGGGGATTGTCGTCACGCTCGACATCTTCGGCGTTGTTCTCATCCCTTGTTGTCTCCAATGTATTCTCGAGTAGTTGAAATCTGTTTTGGAGTATGGTGGTGCCTCTTTTTAAATTTTCTTTTCCCTCTCGATTTAATTTTGTTTTATGGCATTGACGTTCGGCTACACTGTTTAAATTTCCTTAAGGGACAGTTTCCTCGTGGATCTGGTTATGCTGTGGTTGACATCCTCCTTCGCTCTTTTCTTGCATAATGAGGTTTAATGCTAATTTCAGGGGGAGTCGTTTCCCTGTTCAGCAGACGATGCACGGGTCTCAAGGGATGCAATCTTTAGTTTCAGCTCATTTATTTCCATATCTTTGTTGCATAATGTTGCCTGTAGTCTTTCACACCTCTCCTTCTGTTTCCAAAGCTCTTCATTGGTAATATTTTCATGGTTTTGTGGATTTCTGGATAACGATCTTGTATTCTCTTCAACCTGCTTCTTTAATACCATCAGATTATGTTTTATGTCATTTAGTTCAGCAAATAAAGAGTCTTCTAATACAGCGTCCACTCCAGCATCTGCCGTCTGTTTAGTTTCATCATGGCTTGTGGATCGATTTGACGAGTCGGCTATCGTCTCCGGTTTGTCTTGAACCAGTTTAACCAATTTCTCTTTTAAAACAGGACCATCTTGTACTTGAAAATCAGGAGTAAGTTGTTTCTTGTTGTACCAGGCTATGACAACCTTGTTGTTGCAGCTTTTAAATTGCTTAGTATTTCCGTCGGGCGACGACCACTTTCCTTGCTGTTGCAGACAACTTTCGACAAATTTCTTCAATGATTCTAAGTCGCTTGTCCATGTTAAGAGCTCTCCTTTTAGCTCAAGGTATTGCAAATCAGACCCTTCGAGTGCAAGCGGGTATAACTCAGTGTCAGTGTTTCCCAAACGACCTCGTCGACGGAGCGAGAACAATCCTGACCGTCCGCCATCTCGTACGGCCGATGACTGAAGGAAGTAAACAAGGAAGGGAAAACTAGTATATTGCTACAAAACTTACGATCCCCCCGTCAGTGTGTAAAATTGAATTCCGACAAGCCAGAGCTGAGGAGCGAGCTTCATAAATCGAAGAGGGTATATCCAAAATGCGCTCGATACTGCTATCTAACATAGAAAATGGGAAGGTATTAAGTTCTTCTTGGTGATGGCAACGACTTTACAAACGACTTACTCCGTAGCTTGATTGCGTCAACCGGCTTTTGCTCTGTCAGTCGAGTGGTTTGGTTGAGAGTGGCAACGACTTGCGGAAGCCTCCGCACCCACACCACAGACCGTTGGCCTTCAGGCAGGCGCATTTCGACAGCGTACTGGTTGCAAAATAAACGCTCGGCAAGCGTGCGGTTGAACCGCTCAACAATTGCTTGGTCCCGGTGAATTTCGGATGCCCCGTCAAATGGTTGTGCCCTGTCTTTCCATCACTCGAGAGACAGTTCCCATGAACTCACGCTCCGGGTCAACCTGCAGCAGTTTTGGCCACCTGAGATGCGCGCGTTAGTAAATTCTTTCAATAGCCAGAGCAACTTCATCAGAATTTTTCGAGGTCAAGGGTTCGGCTTCCTTGAAACGGCTGGCTACATCAACATAAGTCAGCGCGTATTTCAAAACTTTGCGCCCGACTTTGTCATGGGGCATAAAAAGCAGGTCGGCTTGGTGGGCCGCGTTCGGTGTGGGTAAATCGAACTTTGGCCGAGGACTACGCCGCGGCGCTGGAAAAAAATTGCCAAAGAGCCTGTTTCATTAACCACTTTTTTGCGACCTCTTCTGGAACTTTTGCGGCCTGGGCCAATTGTTTGATCGCGGCCCACCCCTTCCAATAGCCATTTGGACTGTAATAAATTTCTGAAAAACGCTTTGCCTGGCTCAGTTCCTGCCTCCGGGAATCAGGCTTTTCCATTTTCAATATACGAAAAGGTCGTGAAGATGGAGAACAGCGATGGGGTGTGCTGCGGGGGAAAATGGACACAACAACCCACGTCCGCGAAAAGAAGAAAAAGGGTGGTCGCCGGTCGTAATTTCTCACAACCACATCCGTAAAACTCTCAAACAACATGGAATCTTTGACGCCGTTAACACCGGCGTATTGCCTGAGGGAGAAGTGTGCGGCATGTCGCGGTGGAGCTTTTTGGGAAATGTCATCCACAATTTTGCCGATTTCCCTAACCAAACATTCGGTCGATCATTTACGTTTTGCAAAAAAGAAATTCTTTCACGCATTTCACACGTTTTTGAAAGGATCCAACCGAAGACGGGGAGACGACGAAAGAAATGTTTGACAGGTGGTGCAATGCTTCCCTCCCTTGACCTGTGGTGAACCGGTCGGTGTATTTCACCTGAAGTTTTTCAGGGATTTCCATGCACTGGGCGCTGACAAAGTAGTCGATCATTTTCAGTTTGTCAAGAAAGTCTTTCGCTGCGAGAGGTTCGCCCATGAGATGAGACCTGATGGCATCCAGAATTTTCCTGTATTACACCCGTCCGAAGCCGGCCTTTTATTTTTGGTCGCATTTTTTGGCGGTCGCGACGATTTTCACGACAGCACCAAAAGCGGTCAAGCCAGCATTGACACCTGGGTTGAGAGTCACTCCTCCAGCAACAGCCCCAGTGAGCACCGCCTTTCCAACCACCACGTTAGAAACCAAATTTCTGCGTTGAAATGTTCGGAAAAGCTTTCCATAGCCCCAATGTTTCTTGTGGTAAAAAACGTAAAGCTGTTTCAACATCTCGCCGGTGTCCCTAGGAAGGGTCGGGTCGATGTGGTTGAAGTCGTAGATGTTAATCAGGGGAGGTCGGGGTTTCCTCTTGAGCGACCTCATGGTCGTATATTTCAGGTCAAAATTTCAGAAGACAGTGCCGTAAGAAGAACCGGCCGGTTTTGCATCAAGCATGGCGGTGCGTATTTTTTCCCTCTCGTGCCACTTCGGTTTGGGGTTTTTGCAAGGACAAACCAGGCGACACTTGTCGCACCAATTGCACCAGGTGAATGAGCAAAGGAATCTGTCAACGTGGGTTTCCATTGTTGTATTGGAAGAAAGAAAACCTTTTCTCACGCAACGAAAGAGATTTCAAGAACAACGCTTTCATTTTCGTCAAGCCCCTGCACTTTAAAAGTAATGGAGGTTGTATCATTTGGTATAGCAAGGGAGGAGTTGTGGGTCCACGAGTCGGCGTTTGTTGGAAGGTTATACTCATGATGCGAAAGGTGGGCGCTGCTTCTGTGTAATTCAACTTTGAACTGTCCTCTGTGGGTGAGGGGCCTTCCGAATTCCAATGTAGTCCCGACCATTCTCTTGAACACAGTGAGAGGTGCCCCAAAAGATGGCATTGGGATTCGTTCCCAGGTTGGGTTTGTGGGGCTGTAGCGGCGCGGTTCACGAAAGTTTCGCTTGGAATCTGAAAAACCATGCAAGACAAAACCACAGGTTTCAAAACGCGGAGGGGCCCGTTTCGGAACTCCAACAACGGAGTGCCCCCCTCAACCACCCGCTGCTCATTCGAATCCAAATCACCCCCCAACTTCGTACGGTAAAGGGAAAACCCTTCCAGGTTGATGGGAATCGCCATTTGCACCGCGCCGCCGCCTTGAGAAAACATTTTCAAACGCCCGTCGTAAATCCCGCGACCATTCAAATCCAATTTATCACCTATTTTCCCCTGATAAAGAGCAAACCCACCCAGGTCCAGGGCGGTGTTCACGTTCGAAACCAAGCCGTTCACATCATAGACCACCATTCTGCCCACTGGCGAAGAATCTGTTGATTGCCCATGCAAATCGAGAAACAGGTAGTCGGGGGGCGAGCTTTGCCATCTGTGAAACTGCACCAAAGTTTTCACATAAGGAGCAGCCATACCAACCGCCGGGAAGGTTTTTGATGCCTGCCCCCTGATTGACACAGTAGTTCCACTGGCGTTCACACTGACGTTCTGCAGCTCTGGAGGGAAGTATTCAACAACAGATGTGTAGTATCCGACAGGCAGTGGGAAAAGATTGAACCCGATGCGTAAGCGGTATTGGTTGCTGCCATCTGTGTCTTTGACCAACGAGAAAAGGTACGTTCTTTTGTTGATCGAATGGGGTGAGGCAGAAAAGTTGTTGCTGCGAAGAACCGAGATATTGTTCTCACTTGAAGACTCATCAATTGTGTCCATCAGATATTGGAAAGGGTTTGGTTGGTGGCCAGAAAAAGTCAAATGAGCCGCGTCGGCGTATTTGTTGACTCCATCACCGGGGTTCGCGGGGTCTCCCAAGTTCAGGAGTTCGTTGTTGTGCATGTCAATCGCGCCCGCCATTTTCCCGCAGGCGAGTTTCAGAAAAGGCGCCTGGTCAACATAAACCTTGTTTGCAGCGTCTTTGTCAGCTGCTGGAGCCCCCAGATCTTTTATTTTGTGGCTGCCCATGGCCAGGTTCCCGTACATTGCCCTTGTCCCGTCTCTCCGCACAAAATACTCATCGACATATCGTTTGCTCACCGCGTCGTTCGTGGTGGAAGGTGGAGCGAGATTGGTGATTGCGCTGTTGTTCAGGTTCAAATCTGCTTGCGCGATTGCGTCGACTTTGGCCCGCAAAATGTCGTCCACGTATTTTTTGTTGACCGGTCCGCCTTCCCGCGAGCCAGAATCAACGTCTTTCAAGTTACGAAGTCGGTGCCACCCATGTCCTGATCAGCTCACGAGGGATTGGCACCATCAATTTTCAGGCAAGGCGCAATTTCTGAATCGAGAAGGCTTTTGTTCACCACGTGCAAAATGGTTTTCGCGTAGCCCACGTTCCGAATCAGGTTTTCTCCCATGTCGAGATTGCCTGTCATCGTTGTGCTGCCGTCTTCTTTTACGTAATCGCCGTGTGAGCCGGCAGGACCTTGCGGTCCTTGCGGTACTCGCATATCTTCTTGGCCCATTGGTCCTTCCATTCCGCGGGATCCATAATCACCTTTGTCGCCTTTGTCCCCCCTCGCACCTGTTTGCTCGCGCTCACCTTTCGGCCCATGTGCGCCTACCGGGCCTCGGGTGCCTGTTGGGCCTGCAGGGCCTTCTTTTCCACGAGGACCTTGCGAGCCTGCGGGACCTTGAGGGCCGTGCGGGCCTGTCGGAGCTTGAGGGTCTGTTGGGCCTGCAGGACTGGGATCACCTTTCGCACCATGTTGGCTTCGCGGATCAGGAGGGCCGGGAGGACCGGGAGTGGTGCCCCAGCTCTTCTGAAAAACATCCTCAGAAGTTCGTTCAACCACACCATGGCTCCACACAACTTTATATCTTTTCGTCGAAATTTATTTTCATCAACTTCTTGGGATTGTCATAATAAAGCAAGGAGAATTTTTTGTCGGTTGCACGGTCCAGCAGGTCGGGATCCACCCCCAGCTCGTCGGCGATTCGTTTGTTCCCTCTCGAGAGGAAACGGAAAAAGCAGAAATGGCTGCTGTTGTCCCGGATGTGTTTTTGAACCTTGTAAAGGGTTTGAGTCAAATAAATGATGGCGAAGTTCCGGTGCCGGCCGTTGATGAAGTAATTGATGATGTCTTTTTGGTTGTTTTCACAAACCAGGCCGTCAAACATGACGATTTTTTGGTTGTCAGGGGGCAGCTCCTCGAGTGGAACAATTTCGTCCCCGAACGCTTCGATGACTTGGTGACCAACCTTGCAGGAGCGTCTGGTACTTTTTTTGGTGGAGGTTTTTCGAGAAAAGCAAAACCTTGTCCAACTCCAACAACTGGTAAAGCATGTGCAGCAAAATGTTTTACCGGAATTGCTTGGACCGCAGATTAACCTCCGGAAAATGTCTTCGGGCATGAACGGGTGCCCTTGTGTCCAATTCTATGCAGAAACGCCAGGGTTATAATTCGGAATTTTTATTCTTCATATACTCTGCCGTGGAAAACTCCTTTCTGAATGTCCCTGAAAAAGTGGCGCGAGCGGGCCGCGGAAGAGACTGATCTTGAAAAACAAGAACAAGAAATTCGACAGGGATTCAAAAAGAACAAACTCGCGAGAAAGTTGGGCCAATTGACTGTGGAGGAGCTTTTCAAACCGAGCACGAAGCGGTTGGACAAAACATCGACTGAGCCAGACCCAGGACCTGAAGTAAGGCCTGACTATGAAATGGACGAGTTCGACCGAATCAACCCGTTCGACTGGAAGGAAGGTTTTAGGCCAGAGTGCGCAACACCACCGTATTTGGAAAACGATGATGGCGATTTCGAGTTTCCTCCACCTCCACCTCCTGTGGAGGAGGCGGAAGCCCTCCCCACCCCACCTCCACGCCAGACTTGGGAGAAACCGACGACAACAGAGTTTATCGACAACTACGACGAATCGGACGATTTGCGGTCGCTCAGCAGCATGATCACACAAATGGTGCAAAAAGGCCAACAAGTGGTGAAGAGTGGAAAATACAAAGGTTGGTCTTTGAGGGACATCAAACAACAGAGAAGGGCGATTCTCGACGGAAGAGAAAGTGAACCACCACCACCCATCCAGACTCTGTCAGCGAGCCAGCTCCAAGAGGGGAAGAAAAAGTCGACGAAAAGACCCCCACCGAAACAAGCAAGACCCAACCCCAACACGGCGTCTTTGGAAGAGGCTTTGGAGCGAATCACAGCTCGCAGACCCGCTTTTGCTGGTGACGATGATGATGCTGACGAAAACTTGGAAGAATGGATGGAGGGCAGCGGCTTGGGAGAGCCCAACTTTGACAAAATGATCGACGAGTTGTACGTGATGCTCCGAATGATCCGGGGCGGCAACACTTCATTGAAACTCCGAAAAGACGTCATTTATCTGCTTTCCACACTCGGTGACCTCGGTCTTTTCACGAAGGCGCTAAAACAGAAAATATTTCGGGATTACATAGGATGACTTACCACCTGTTGCTTGACTCCAGGCTCGTGCAGCTGCAACCAGGGCGCAACGACCAAAAGTCCCACGATTTCCCAATTTGCAAGGCGAAACTATGAAGCATCCCTTGACGAGCAGATCACAATGACTTACTCTTGGCACAACGTGGCGGCACAGTACAACAACAACCAGCTGAAATGGAGAAAAAAGGGTGGAGCTTGGAAAACTTTGACTTTCTCAGATGGAATGTACGGCTACACCGTCCTCACCAAGTTTTTGCAGGGACACACAGGGTTTCTCGACCCCTCTGCTGCCGACAAAGAAAACATTTTCAATCTGTACTTCGATTTGACGATTTACCGAGTCGTGATTGGGGTTGCAAGACTTTGAGCTTGACCTCTCTGTCGGTGAGTTCTCAGATCTTCCCGGGTTTGACAAAAATATTTTGAAAGATGCAACAAGTTTCGTTGGTGACAGGATCCGGAACATCACAAGGGTAGTCGACTGGGTTTTCCTTCACTGCGATTTGATCACACGGCAGGTTAACGACGTGCCAAGTGATGTTTTGTTCAGTGTTTCCACTGTGGATCTTCCGGTCAGTTTTCCTTTCAAAAAAGAGCTCCTGCGTCTCAAATTTCACCCCGTCAACAAAACACGCGTTGATGCTGTGGGAATCCGGGTCTCAGATGAGCGAAACAACATTTTTGACCTCAATGGAGCTGATGTGACTTTGGATCTTGTGATCCGTGAAGTTTCCACCGCGGAGTGAAAAAAGTCTTGAAAATTATAAACGAATGAGCCACCAAAGTGAGTGAACGAAAATTTTCGACCCGCGCACCGAGCGGTATGGATACAGGCACAAAGGCTCGTGTGTGATTCGCGACACCCTCATGGCAATCGGACAAAACTTCATGAGACAAGCGAATGCGCCGACGCGGCCTTCTGAATCTTCGCCTCCGAAGCAGGAAGAAGTGAAAACCATCGCAAACATCAGTGAAAAGGGGGCGAAAAAAAATCCGACAACTGTTGCGAAAACGGGGGACACAACCCATTTCCCTCCCGAAGGTGGGAAAAGACGCCATGTGGAAAGTGACTCAAATTTTAGCCAACCGCCTTTCAATTTTTTGTGTGGATATACAACATGTTCAGGTCACCACGTTATCTTGAAAAGGTGGATTATGAGCGTGTCAATCTCGACACTCCTCTTGAGATTCCGGGAAATGGTCAACACCAAACAAAAGTAGGAATAAAGTTTTCTGTTAAAGACCGGGATGTCGTCTATGATTGGTACAGCGCCTACTTTCGAGTTGAGTACAGGTTCGAGGCTCTTGCGGACGGGGCCAATGTTGCGAACAACGCACAAACAGCACCCGTCAACGGCTCTTTTTCGTTGATCAAAGACATCACCTAAAGGTCTCCAGGAAAAGTGGTTTACACGGTGAGTGGTGTCCACAAAATAATCTTCATGAAAACCTTGTTGGAATATTATAACAATTATTCAAGAAGTGTGGGGAAAGACGAGTTCTGGTATCTCGACACTGACAACACAATTGTTACAAACCCCGCCACCCCAGCTACGAATCTCGACACGTCCGTTCCTCAGCACGTCCGTTCGCGGGGGTGGCAGGGACGGTCAAAACCGTGATCCCTCTCAAACACTTCGTTTTTCGAGGAACTGTCGGACAAACTTCTCCTCCCAATGCAGCTTGAGTTCGTCATTACGCTGCAGAACGATGATCAAACGATTTTTCAGAACGACGCCAACGGGCGATGAATTGTGGTAAAAAAGCTCGAACTGTGGGTTCCAAAACAGCAAATGATCCCTGAAGGGCAAAAAATGGTCAACGAAAATTTCCTGAAACCAACTAAATGGCGTTTCTTGCAAGAAACGTTGTCCTCCAGCAGCAGCCGAAGAGATGCTGCTGGAGAGTGGCAAATATTTGCTGGTGTTAAAAACGCCAAACATGTCTTCGTTTTACTCCAACAGACTCGAAAACACTCTGACCCTCAACCCCTACAGCTTCAACACCTTCCACCTTGACGGGGATAATTCAGCGAAACTGATTACTTACCGGCTTCAGTATGGTTCAACTTATTACCCCGAACTGGAGTATGATGGTGAAGACCAAACCCGCATCCGCCGCGATCTGATCGAGTTCAGATACCGGAAAAATGACCCCAACTCAGGAGCACAGGTGAGTTTCGACAACAACTCGTCTCTTTACCCTATGATTTACTTTGACCTCCGAGCGACCAAAGAAAGCATGACAGGCGACGCGAAGAAACTGGTTTTGCATTACCGGTTGAATGAATCCGCCAATGCTCAAGATTACACAATCTTTGCCACTATCCTCAATGAGGAAGAGATTGTGATCAAACAGATTGGAAACGAGTTAGTTGTGGGTTGAAACTAGGTGTGGGAAATTCTTTTCTTTTATATAGGATGGCGACGACGTATCATCCGTTGACGATCGCGCTGACTGATGGGCAGAAAAAAAGCCTTCAAATGGCTTTCGCCGCAAAAACTGCGGTCACTCTGCTCGTCAAACCCGAACAGCTTGGACTTGGTGACGACCTCCTTCTGACCACCACCCAAATCAAGAGAATAAAAAAATCGGCCAGCGAAAGCCGCGGCGCTGATCTGAGGTTGAGCAATGCGCAGATTGCAAAACCTGCACAGCGCGGCGGCAATCTTTTTTCAACCGCGCTCAGTCTGGCTCCACCTTTGCTTGCGCCGGCGGCGCAACTGTGGGGCTCAGTTTCGCGGCTGAAAAAGCGTTGAAAAAGATTTTCGGAAAGGGTTTCGGCCCCCAGGAAGTGCAGCTCTTCAAACTCTCTGAAATTTTGACCCCAACACAGCAAAAAGGTGTGGAACAAATGTTGGTCGGAAAAGGAATGGTCTGAGGTGGCGGCACCGCGCCAAATGGCGGTTTTCTTGGTATGTTGGCTTGCAACGGTGTTCCCCTTGCCACTGAACTTGTGAAAAAGTGGTTGGCAAAGGGATGCACGTTAACAACGCGACGCTCGGTGCCCGCTCCACGGCTGCCACCACCTCTTCCTTCACGAGAAAATGGAATGCACATCAGCCCTCCCTGGTATCGCTCACCTCCTGTCTGGGGAGTTGGAACATGGTGTTCCGTTTCTCGCGAAAAAAAGGGGCTGGAAGCTGGCAGAAATTACGCTTCCGAAGCGATGAGGGACCCCAAGCTTCTAAAACAGGTGTTGAATTACGGGATGAAAAAGGCTGCTCCTTTGGTTGAAAAGTCGGGCATGAAGTGCTTGACTAACATTTCACAAAAGGGAGACCAAACCGCCGGTACAAGACCGACAGACCATACCTTGATGGGCGCGGGCTTCCCATCCCTTTCCCTTTTGTCGATTCTGGAAAACTGTGGAACATAGTTTCCGACCCAAAACGTTACAAAGGCCGCGAGATTTGAGAAAAAAAGGAACGGGCAATGGTTGCCGAATACAAACGACAGTACTAAGATTACAAAAGCCAGGGCGGCACACGCAGCTACGGCTCGTGGATAAAATGTAAAGGATATGGAAAGGGGGCTGGTCTAGGAGCTCTTTTCTACCCTCGTTTCATTTCCCGAGGTGTTTTGGTCCCAAAGTTTGCCACAGACCCGAAACTTTTGAAAGCCTTTGCCAAAGCTTTACCAAAACATAAAGGTTACAAAGATGTTCTTCAGAAAATGGTGAGAAATTATTATGGGAAAGGTGTGGATATTCATCAATAATTGTAAAACGGCCGGCTCCAAAAAAAGGTTGGACACTTCCTGGCCATAACTACACGGACCCATACAACCCACTTCATAAACAGCTCGAACACAATCCCGAAACTGGAGAAATCGAAAAAAATTTATCAGTAACCAAGTGGGGCAACTGATGCGGTTGCCATGCAATATGACGTCCATGCAACATGATGTTGATTACAGCAGCTACCGTTTTCGGGCAAAAAAGTATGGTGAGGATGAAAAAAAAAATGCAAGCACACCGCCGACCGTAAAATGGTCAAGGAGCTCGACGCAATCCCATGGAAACAAAGACAGTGGGGCCATGCTCTGGCCCGGAATGTGATAAATGCAAAACACAAGCTTGGCTTGGGTTCTCTCCAGTTCCTTTATAACAAAGGAAATTGAACGATTGACTGGTTCAGTTTTTTGTTCGGGAAATTTTTGAAGATGGTTTTTCAGATCTGTGAAATCAGTTTCCACATCTCTGGTGTCTGAGTAACAAGGGTCGATATCAAATTTTTTTTCATAACTTTTCAGCACTTTTCCATGAGTTGGATAGCAATGTTTTTGTTTTGTAACCAGCCAACAACTCCTCCTTTTTTCCCTAGAAAGTGTGTTGAAAATCGTGAAGCTGTGAAACGACAGCCTCAAAAACTTGTATTTCATCAGCTTCCGTTTGATCGACGTCCATCCTGAGATACTCAGGACTGTCAAAGAAAACCGACTCAACAATTTTCTTGATGACTCTTCTTGACTTGAAATTGATTGATCACCCGCCGCACTTCCTGAATGATTTCCCTGTTGAGATTCATTTTCTCTTGCACAAAACAAAAAATGATTTGCACCACGCCAAACATTTTTTTCACCTCCCCAAACGTTTGTGTGTTTAATTAGTTGGACCAATGAGACATACCCAAAAGTGGTTCTTGACAGTCGCAATTTTTTTTAACTCGCTCTACCATTTCACCAAAAATGTCAATAAACGCGGCTTCTCTTGTTTTTTGAACATAATCCCAAGGATTGGCCCAATTATGAACCAAAACATGCACGAACTCCATTAGTTTCTAATCCATTGAATCTTTGTTTTCTTTTCTCATCCATTCTTCAATTTCGAGAAGTAATGCTCCTCTTACCTTGCGAGAAAATTGGCGTTTGTGCCATGATAAATTATCACACCCAAACGTTCAAATAAATATCAAACAATCTGACTCATGCTCCTCGAAAAAACATGGAAACATGGTGTATACTTCGCCGTGTCTATAACATTCATAACACATATCGTCCCGCACACAATGACTGCATTTTCTGCAAGGTGTTATTTTTGTGAGGCACTCCCATTTTTCACAATAAGGACCAAACTTAACCCATTGGCACCCGTGTGGGCCAAAATCGGCCGCACAAGACTCCCATGCTTCAAACATTGCAACTTTCTCAATCGCACGAATATTGCCTTAACTGCCAGTTGTGAGCACGAAATGGAATGTCCTTTAAATTTGGATATCCAATAGATGTAGAAACGTAGCGATTTTTACCAAATATGGCCTTTTGAGTTTTGACAAGAACGAAACTGATCATTTTTAACATCAAAGACAAACGACGAAAATGCCCCTTTTTGTCTTTATGTTTTTTAAAGAAATCATCGTCGAAAAATCAAACTTCAACCATCATAACAAAATTCAGTCCTTGTTCTAGCTTATATTTTTAGTAATGACTTTTTTTGTTCATATCCTTCTCCCGAGCGTAGATACAGCCTTTTGGTCCAGTGCATTCAGGCCTTTCCACCATTTTCAACATTTTGACCGCGTTGCATGCTCGGAAATTACGAGAGTTTTTGACAGCACCCGTTACAACCCCCAATTCTTTCACATATAAACTAAGTCTACAGCCACTCCGACCTACCGCCAAAATTTCCTGCTTGTGGTAATCTTCAGTGCTCACAAATTTCAAAATATGCGGCGGTAGGTCGAGAAATTCATCAATAGTCGTGTCCCAAAGGTACTAAGTGTCCGATCGGGCAAATTCCCAATTCGTCGAGTAACAAGTCAAATTCCATAACAAAGTACATCACCTTGCTCGATTCTTTGAGAAAGTGGACTCTTAGCTACATCAGGCAGCCACTAAAGATGAAAAATGGCTGTAAACTTAGCAAAAATAGCTAGCAAACCGAACTTGGGCTGTCGTTGTAGCTCCACATATGAAAAATAGATACGTCAGAATGACGTTTTCAGAAACCTTGAGCCTCCAGTGCCTTAGGACAGCACCACTTTTCCATGGTAGTTTCAAATAAAGAGTCACGAATGCTGTGGATCGTTTATAGGTGGAAAATCACTCCGAAAACGTAAAAATGGCTGGTAGTCAATGGGTTAATCAAATTAAGCACGTTTCCCCAACCCATATTCGCCCGCTCTTTTATTTTCGTAGCGATAACCTTCTTGTGAATCCTTTCTTGAAGTTCTGGAGGAAGAGATTGAACATTTTCAATGAGATTCACAAAGGGTTTGAATCTATGTACCTTTGTGAAACATTTGTTTAATACCCAGTTAAACTTTTAATGAATTCAATAATCATGGATTTATTGTGGCTGTTACGGCAAAAAATAAAAGAAAAAAATTTAAATTGTTTTGTTGCTTTCAAACTAAAAGAACGAAAAAATCTTGGGTGGAATGAAGTTCATTTTCAAAAAATCTAACAAACGGGAGGTAAAAAAAGTTTGAAATTTTTCAAAGCTGCAGAAAGTTGCTCATGTTCAGATTGCCAATGGTTATTTTGATGGACAAAGAGCAACGTTTGTTCAACAGGGTGATTCCTTCTCTCGCGCCGCGTTGAGCAAGCGGTGGGAAAACCTTGGGTACCCAACCTCTACTTGGGGTTAGTGGTGCTTTGCTTTACCCCTCCCTAGTAGTATATAGGGAGTCGAATGAATACAACCTGCCCTTAGTGAAGGTCTCAAGGGAAGGTGGTTCTGATTCGACTCCCTATATACTACTGCTTTCATTTATTTAAAAGTACAGCGTTGCAAACACAAAAGGACAAAATGGTGAATAGTTTCCGTGTGAAATTACATGATGACCAGAAAACGTATTCATATTATATTTTATATTGTGGAATGAAATGACGAATTGGCTCGTTTAGTGAACAAAGACAAGTGGACCCGTAACAAAAGATTTCATAGTTCTAGGTTGTTTTTGCATTCAAGAGTAGCCAACTTATGAAATATTCTTTTCCAGAAAGTCAGGTACTGTATTTCCTCGAATAAGCGCCCACACTGGCATATAGTAAGGGCCCACCCGTCGGCAAAAAAAAAAAAAGCAAATAAGCGCCCCCTCCCGTCCCTCCCACTTTCTTAAATGGCAGGGATATGACAAAAAAAAAACTGTTTCCATTGTTATTTTATTTGTAATCTTTTAGGCCTCACCTACAGCGGCATCAGTGTATGTAAGAGTACAGTCTATTTTCCGTAAGTCCCTTCCAGTTATTTCTATCTCCCTGTGCTTGCAGAGTTCTATTATGTGCATTAGCCAAGATGGAGTTCCAGTTTGTTTTAAGAAAAAGTTAATAAGCGCCCTCCTCGATTAAGCGCACCCTCTTTTGACCAAAAGATCAAATAAGCGCCCGGGCGCTTATACGAGGAAATACGGTAATTTGAAAGATGCTTAAAGCGGTGTAGGAATGTACGGAACTAACGTTTTAAAACAATTGAGAATATTTTCTCTACAATTTTATGCATAAAACAAACCGAAAAAGCTAGAAGGAATTAATAAACTCCTCTGGATAATATGCTGAAAATATTCCAAGCGCTTTGGTTTGTTGTGCGTCAGTCACTGTAAACATAGACGCCATGAAAGTGCAAGACCCCGCTCTGATTTGAACTAGGTTGTGGTTAGTCCAGGGTTAAAGAGAATTTGCAAGGGATTTATTAAGCCTACCTATTTTAAGCAGGTACTTTGCTTTCGAAGTGTGTGATAGCGAAGCACCATACTTATAGAAACCCGTCAACTGCTTTTCTCATGGTAAAAATGGCTAGCGGTATTCCTCGTGGGCGCGCACGACGACAACGACTACGACGACGTCGCCCAATAATTAATAATATACTAATAACAATCATAATAATCCAACTTGACAGCCAACGTGGCGGCCATACTCCAGCTGATCAGCTGATCACCTAGTTTACAGCGCACATCCTTGATATGAGGCATCCGTGTCATGGCCAAATGACAGCTGTCAAAACAAGGTTTTGGTGATCAGTATCACGTGACCATATCCCGGGCTCAAGTTTAGAGCTCATCGAGGTCAGCTGATTTTTGAAGTTGACCGCTGACCAGGTAATGGTTTTCGATTGGATCGTAGGCTCAAGTCAGGTTAACTTAACCAAAACGCGCGCTTTCTGCGGCTCGAGAGTTCTTATTCAGTTGGTTTCTTCATTTTGAGCAAAACAGCCTCTTTTTTGAGCAAAACAACTTCATCTCTTTCGAATTTCTGTGTTTTAATTCACGTAAAAGGCATAAGAATCAAGAACTACTTAAAAGATAATAATAAACTTTTTTTTAAATACAATGACAATAGAATTAATGTGTTTTTATAAATATAATAAAAATGCATATATAATAAGATAATAAAATCTAAAAATTACTATAGTCTTAGTGCTCTTGGGATAAAAGATTGCTGGTGTCTCACCGTACGTGATAAGGGCACTTGATTACATTTTTTGCGTCTAAGATTATAGCTATGATCAGATTGTTTAAATAAGTGTTTAAAGGTATCGCTCGTCATCATCCGTTCCAGCTCATTTTTGGTAAGGTTGCTTCTTCTACTTGCTAGTGTTTCGAGGGCATCTTTTGGAAGGCCAAGGATCTTTAAACAACGGTTCTGTAATCTTTGAAGCTCCAGGGAAAGATAATCAGGAATACCTCCCCAGATAGGACACGCATAATCAAGCCAGGGTCTAATTTTTAATGTGTAGGTCGTGAGGCCAACTTCATCAGGAAGGTGGGCTTTCTTACATGCCCTAATATGATAGATACACTTGTTAGCTTTCTTGAGTACACTTGAGATACTCCGGAAGGTGAATTTTCAACTGATAAAATGGAGACGGAAAATATTTTTCTCAAGAAATTCTTAAATTTTGGATCCACTTGTATGGCGCCCGGATTGTGTGGTTAAAAAACAAAATAAATTAACGCTTCAAGGGCTTGCTTACTTTACCGCGGCATCTTGCACCTCACCAAGAAAGTTCACTTAACAATTCACCGGCATTAATGGGAGAAACAAGTATCTCAAACTTGGTAGAATAAGTTCTTTCTTTGGAAAAACCGTTTGCTATTTTTGTGGATGGGTATTTGTACTAAAGTGGATCGATGCGTATTTTCAAGAGGTTGAAAGCTCGACAACACTGGTAACTTAAATAAATTGAAGCTTAGCATTTGGTCTAGTCGTTGTTACTTTTGTTCACGAAGGAACTTTTTGAGATTTCTTTCCTTTCATTTGGTTAGTTTTCGATATGCAAATTAAGGCTCAAGACAAGGGTGTCTTCTAATCACGCTGGAATGCGTAAGATTTTTTTGTAAGTTTCCATATTTTGTCTGTGAACTAACTGAATACACCTTGTAACTTGTAGTAAAATAGAGTTCAGTGGCTAGATTTTTGCAGTCATAGTGCGCTTGACAAAATTTGTAAAATTTACACTTTTGATCGCTATCAGTTTGGGAAGGTGAGCCAAAATTCAATTTGGGCCTATGCCGGCGCAAATAAAAGAATTGGAAAATAACTATAGCATTTTTTAAACATGTGTACCAGACCCTTTTCATGGTCAAAAAAGAAAGGAAAATTTTTTTTTGGTCACCAAGCCGAGATGACCGCTTTTAGCGGGACTGCCTCTTAACACGTAATCGCAATGAGTCCTTGTAAAGTATGAGTTATGTTTTGCGCGACGAGGGCAATTTCAGCAAATTTCTGAAAACACAAGTGATATTAATTCTTAATTTTACTCGGCCCCATACGATTACCTATCCAAACTACTGGGATTGTTTTCCTTTTTCTCTTTTTCTACGACATTTAAGCTTATGTCTAAGTTTAACTTACTACGAAATATGTTTGTTAAGCCCCGGCTAAAAGATCAAAGATTTTCATCCAACATTCTGTTTGTCACACATTAACGTTTGGTGGCTAAACGCATAACAAATGTTTGACCAACATCGCCAGAAATTTAGGACACGAGACCCCACGCATGGTTACGCCCGACAACCTGAAGACTGATCGGGACTCCGAAATGTATTGTGATTTGTATGGGCATTCGAGAAAAATACCAAATATCTCTTCAAGACGCAAAGAAAGTAAAAGTGAGCAACTAAACCATAATAGGTTGTTATATTATAAGGCTAAATATGTCAAAATTATCATAAAGTAAACGACTTTCAAGTATATTTTTCACGTATTTCTTCCACCGGTAGCCGCCGAAATATTTGTAAGGAATCCTGTGACATTTATCGAAATCGGGAAAACCGTTTGTTTATAAACTGCGATTACTGGCGAAATAAGTTTGATGGAAAACGTGCAAGTGGATGTTGTGAAAACACACATTCATTTTCCTTGCCTTCGCTCGTAGAGTCCTCGTAGATTCACTTTCATGTATATTTTCTCCGTTTGAAAATCCCACAAAACAAGAAACAGAGAAATTACCATGTTGTTTCTCGATAAAATCCTTAAAATATGTCGAATTCAAAACGCCATATCTCGGCGAAACATGCACCAAATTCGCTTCCAAAGCCATCTTTGAAAAGATTGTTTCTTCTCCTTTGTTTCTAAGTAGAAATCATTTTGGTCAGTGGTTTTTTAATGGGCATAAGCCGAGCATACGCCGAGTTGATTTACCGTTGTTTCGGCAGTCGAATATGAACCCGTCTTGAGCACAGCGGACAACGGTTTATACCAGTATTCTGCAGAAAACAGCGGTTTTTTTTTTAAATTTCTTGTGGCTGAAAACTATATTTTTGTTCTACAGTGTCTGACTATTTTACACGGTGGGAGCAATTGGCAGAAAATTGCAATTAGAAGATCTTAATAACCATTACCGCCATCTTGTTTTCGAAAGACATCCGCTGTACTGTGCAGGCTCAAATGTCCGAAATTTCTGGCGATGACACCGGACCAAGTGAGTCCTAAAAATGGTTTTTGCGTATTATCGCTGAAATTTTCGACGTTATGTGGTTCATTTGGTTTCTTTTTACCGTTTGTGCAAGATTTGTTTGTTGGAGTGGCTAAATGATCAACAAGTTGTTCGTAATGCGAAATTTTGGATGAAAACATGGAAAGCCATTTAATGCACTATTGAGAGAGATGACCAAACCTTCAAACATGCACGTCCAACGATGTTAGATGAAACTATCTGATCGTTCTTTGATTGCTAAACTTGTTTTCCAACAAACACAAGCTTCGACTGTATTGTTTCTTTTAATGTTTTGAGGTTTTTGAACAGCAGTAAATTCCTGTTGACTGCTTTAAACAGAAAATATTGGCGCAAGGAAAGCCATGCGGTGTTGCTCAATACCAGTAAAAAATAACAATAATAATCGCGGAGCTCCGCTTTTAGGCTTAACTATATCCATAAATTAAGCTTTATTGACGCACACTGAAAATATTCTTTTACCAGCACTCGATGCAACGTTTTAATCGCGAGTTTCAAACTTTCAATTCTTACAAATGGAGTGTGTTGTCAGTAGAAATGAGAGGAATTGTTGTTCTCTTTGGTTTGTCATTCTGTTCCCCCCGAAGGTCCAGTTTTTGTGCCACGCATCAGGCAAGTTGCCATTTCGTAAAGGATTATAGCCTGGGCTTTTGTTTTGCTTATCTCCTAGGTATCTCGTTTCTGATCAGTTTTGGTGAGACTGTGTTCCTGTTCATCTAAATAAACTGAATTTTGATCAGAAACACACAAGATGCTGTTGTTTGAATGGATAACAAACTCGCTTTCTTTCGCCTGTATATCTATGTGAAAGCTGTTCCATCCGCTTTAAGCAATGAATAATTTTTGCAAAACTACTGGCCATCTACAACAGTTTAGAGCCAATATGAATAGAGCAGGTTTTTCGTAAAGTCAGTGAAACTTCTACGTTCCCCTTGGCTCAGTAGTTTCATTGAATTCATTAAACTTTGCCCAGAAACGTTTACATCGAAAGGTTTTCGCGACCTTTTCGCTCATTGCATGTGATCGACAAATGTTTCCTTTTTTCGGTTCCTCCTTCTCTGCGTTCCTTTCTTTTACTGTTTTTTGTTCAGATTCTAAATTATACGTCGTAGAGTTTTTAATAAAACAGTTATTGTACCGTCAGGGTATACGCCTCTTCGGTTATTTATCCGTTCAAATTCAGCTCGCCCTTGAAGAATGAACAGTTAATTATACAAAACGGTTCCAAAACAGGGGCGCAAAGGTATAAAATCCCGAAATCATCAATGTTGAGTATCTCACAGTTTCTGTACATGATTCTTAGAACGCTGTTATAATTTAATCGGCACATTTTCGACTACTTGATAATTCAAGTGAAGAAAATGCTGTCAAAACTCAACCTTTCATTGTTGTTTTTTCAGCCACTGTCAGCGGAAAGCGATCGGCACTTCTGTCTGTTCGAAGCTCTATTTTGGCACTTTGAAGTGTCGATGGGGATACTCCTAAACGACCCAAGCCGTTCATGGTCGGCTCTGATCGTTTAATACCGTTTCCTATCTGTTTAAATAATATCCTCCTCTTTCTCGCATTCGATTCTGTTTTGTTTCTCATTGTGACAGATTTGTAACTTTGGCCCATTGGCTATTTATTAGCAAGGGACATTTAGCAGAAAAAGAAATGTTCTTTCTCACCTGAAAATTTGACCAGAGAGTTATGATCAGCTTGGGAATAGGTTGTCAGGCATAGAATCTAGTCTATGCAGAAATTACCCTTACGCGCAGCAGCTTTCGCGCAAATTAAACATGCGAGACAACAGAATTATATTTTATGCACCGTGTGTTACTTCTTTTTGTTTTTGGTTTTAGCTTTCTCGGCCGTATGATTTAATATTTAATTTGGTCAACGATCGTTTACGCTGACGTTCTCGCTAGAGGGTGAACGGTAAATTTTGATTCCACTCCGTAAGACATTTAATTCTCAGGGAATTTACCAATAGCTTTAACTTTATCTCGGTCAGAACCTAAATCCGTAACTCAACGTTCCTCTTCATAAAAATTTGCACAATGCGCAATGTGCTATCATCAGTGAATCAAAACGCTATTCCAACACATCAAATAAGAAAGACGATTCACGATAGCGCCAAAACGTGAAACCAACCTTGCATCCCTATTAAACATACAACTACGGGACATGTTTTTTGTGTTCAACTTGATTTTGCCCCTACCTTGGTGATTTGCTTTCCTGATTTGACTACCAGAACGTACCAAAATGGAACAGATAGCGCAGGGTGTTCGGCCAGAAACAAATATTTTAGTGGCCAGCTCTTTCCCGTTGCATGTTGATTCTTAAATTGTTTGTACTATTATAGCAGGTGTAGATTCTTCATTTATACTGGCACCTTTATCAGTTCCTTCTTGGTAACATAAACCAGCCTTCAAAGCCTCCATCATCATTTTAAGAAATTAACTTAAACGTGCACAGGGGATTAATAAAACAGCTTGTAAGGTTTTAAGTGCGGCTATTTTAATGTAAACGCGCCTTATTGCTTTCAAGGAACCTGCCTGTCCAGATGTGGTTGGCCGTTTTAAACAGAACTTACCCATAAGGGTTTGACGAGCCCAATTTGATATTCCCATTTTTGGGCTTGCTGATTGTTTGTTATATTAGTTGAACCAACAAATGTCAACGAAGCAATTAGGTTCGCTGGTGGAAATTAACACCAATATTTACTTTTTTTACTTGAATATTTAGAAGTCGAGGGTAGGTAAACTCACTCCATCATCAGTATATTCAATTTTATTAAAAGCTGAACTACGGATATCAGATTTCCAGCATTTTAATTGGCCAGCCGGACAAAGGCTCGTACATCGACGTGGAAGCCGTTCCACTCTCTCTGGGCAATGATTGAATATTATTTAACTAAACTACTGACCATTTACAACGGCATTCAGAGCAAATAAATTCTGCATTTTTTTCCAACTGAAAAAGTACCCTAAGGTGAAGCTTCAACGTTGTCCTCGGACAGTTTCATTGAATTCATTCAACTTTGCTCGGAAACGTTGCAACACACCGAAAGGTGGTAAAGCACCAGACTAGCGTGCGGAGGTCGCGGGTTCAAACCCCGGCCGGACCAACACTCAGGGTCTTTAAATAATTGAGGAGAAAGTGCTTCCTTTGTAACAACATCTGCAAATGGTTAGACTTCCTAGTCTTCTCGGATAAGGACGATAAACCGTAGGCCCCGTCTCACAACTCTTCATAATTGATTTTGTGGGACGTGAAAGAACCCACACACTGTTCGAAAAGAGTAGAGAACGTAGTTCCCGGTGTGGTGGTCTATCTCTCATCTGATGATTAAATGCTCGGAGATATTAGCTGCAGAAGCTATTCTAAAATCCAAGGGTAAATAAATGTATGTAAAGGTTTTCGTGCCCTTTTCATTTAGTGATGTAACGGACAAATCCTACCTTTTTTAGGTTTTCTCTTTCTTTGAGCTCCTTCCTTTCACTTTTTTTTTTTTTTCATATTGTCAATTATGTGTCGTAGAGTTTTTTTTTTTTTTTTTTAATAAAACAATTATTCTACTCGGGCTTGCTGGATATAAATTGATTATAACCAACTCGGCGCTACGCGCCTCGTTGGTTATTCATCACTTCATATCCAGCACGCCCTCGTAAAATAATTTGTAATTATTTTTTATTGCTAAAAGACACTTACTATCTTGACTGTGGTTTGCGGGTCAAACGAAAAAAACATGGTCAAAAGACCGAATTAGACAAGAAGACCGAAGCTAAAACATGCACATCAACATAAAAAGAAACGTGAAAGAAAGAAAGAAAGAAGGCCTTTTAGCATTGCATCAACTACTTCAGTCAACTAGTACTACACGTTGTTTGACCAGCCCTTGCAGTATTTCCTTACATTTTATTATTTTTTGACCGGTCACGATCTATCTTTGATCCAACGTAGAACAAGTTTGATCGTTCACGGTTTTTGCATTGGTTTTCATAACCTCAAAAAAAATTGTACTTCAATGGCGACTAATGGCGTAGGGCTTGTTGAGAGTATAAAATCATCAAAGGAGCATATCACAATTATTTTTATCAGTGTGCTTTTGGCATAATTTGTGCTTTTAAAGTGCACATGAATCGAAAATTAACTTCTATTTTTTTACGATTTTACTTAGCTTATATTCCCCATATTTCATATTCAGTCGTTTCCCTCCTTTTCGTGAAGAGGATTCGCTTTTTGTAGGGATTCCAAAATTTCCTCCGTAGCCTGAAATTTGAGACAAAACGTGTGTATGTTCAGGCGTGAAACATGGCGGAATAGGTGGAAAAGCGTCAAAATCAACCTGGAAAGCCTTTTGAAGCTTTCGGTCCCGATAGTGAATCGTGACAGTTCTCCGACATTTTTGTTCCTCAGAACTCATAAAAACAGAGAGACGCACTCGACTAAACACACACGAGTGACTTCAAGACTACTCACCAGATCCTAGGTTCTTGTCTAGAATTTAAGTGAGAAAGGCCCAACTTCGTCGAATTTTAAAGTAAGTTCCTGCTATTTTTAGAAAAATATTTTCTCCTCAAAACATTTCTTAAAATATCTACTTTCATACTGGAGAAAAAAACTGGCTTTGAAATTTGGGTTCATGTGCACTTTAACATCTGAAGGTACAATTACTTAAAATCGTAAATGATTTGAACCCAGGAGTCATACCGACACCAGTCACTACAGCGACTATACCCTACATCAAAGCGGGAACTTCTGAAGCCATCGCACGGTTTCTATAACCTTACAATATCCGTGTTACTTACAGATCCATCGCACCTTTACGACAACTATTGACGAACGTTAAGGACAAAGACGAACCAAAGGACGGACAGTGAGCAATTTATAAGATCGAATGCTGAGTCGACTGTCAGGCTACTTATATCGGTAAGACTGGCAGAAATTCGAACGTAAAACTGACTGAACACAAACGAGCGACGAGCGGGAAATGGTGACATCAACAATAACATTGCTGAACACCATTTACTGGCAAGCCATACAATCGACTGGGACTCTGCTAAATGCATTACCTACTGTACTAACTACCACCAACGGATCGCACAGGAAAGTTGGTTTACTAACTTAGAAGAGACACCACTGAACCATTGTCAACAGCTTCCTGCACCTGACGAACGACTTATTGACGATATCAACAACAGACAAACTATAGACAAACCGACTAATTTGACTAACATTACACCAACGGATATTTGACTAACAAAAGACGGATCGAGACGCACCAATCACGGTTTACATTCTTCACGGCCAATCACATCACGGCTCAACTGACAGAAAACCAATAACATCACGACTTCGTCGACCAATCAGATCAACGACCAGGGTACTTATACCATCTACTGACGTTTTTCACTTGACTCCGATGAAGACTTCCGCTCAGGTTGTCCAAATGTCAGTCAATGTCTTCACAAACAGTCCTTCCCAGGACTACACTCAACCGGACGATTGTTATTACTTAACCCTTTGACTGCTGATTTTTTGTACGTAATTTGTTGCAATCTCCTGAGGGTATGACGTCAATACGACCTCGCTATTTCATATAATGGGTTACCATAAAGATTTTGCTGGTCCAAAATTCCCTCCGTAGCGTGACATTTGAGACAAAACGTGTGTATGTTCAGGCGTGAAACATGGCGGAATAGGCGGAAAAGCGTCAAAATCAACCTGGAAAGCCTTTTGAAGTTTTCGGTCCCGATAGTGAATCGTGACAGTTCTCCGACATTTTTGTTCCTCAGAACTCATAAAAACAGAGAGACGCACAGGACTAAGTACACACGAGTGCATGATTTTGCTGGTCCACAACACCGAAGGCTCTATCTCTTTTGTGCCGCTCGTCATACTAGCTGTCGCTTGTTTTTAAGCGTTCACTGCAGCTAACATATTGGTAGGTAATTGATTTATAAGTGTCTTTTTGGAGCCAGTTTCCATCTCAGAATCCCCTGCTTGTGGGTTGGAAGGTTGAGGCGAGCCTCTGAGGGAAAAAATGAGGTTACAAACAATTTCACAGCAAGTGGATCGCCGAAAGTGTTTGAGAAAGCCACGAGCGATTCACAAGTGAGGTTGTGTCTTTGGCCGTTCCTTAAATGCATTCCGGGACCTGGCATGGCAATTTTGGCGAGTTCTGACTTGCAAATAATGAAATCGGTGCAATATTTTGTCAGCAGGATCGGGTGGCTGGACAACTCCAAGAAATATCTGCAATAGAAATTGGCAGTCTTCCATGTCACCGTTATGCAAGAATCAAGTTCCCAGAATTCCACTGGGTCATGAAGGCGACAATTGCAGACCAGTGAGTGCAAGTGAAATCTAAATTCGATCACTGGCGTTTTCTCCTTGTTGCTGAAAATCAATTTTATCATATTCAAATGGAATTTAAAAATTCTATTTAACTTAGCCTGATGAATAAATGGTTTTAATTTTTATTTTAATTATGAGCGATATTATCGTGCGCGACAACAAAAGACATATGGTACAAGCCGTCAAACAGTGCGTAAATGCTACACTCGCTGTTAAATTCATTGTCAAGTTGAGATCAGCCTTCACCAGATGTTTTCTAACTGCTCTGCTTATTTAGAAAACCTGAATACTCGGAAAATGAGCGGCAAACAAGGCTTATACTGGTTCGTTCTGCCTGCTGTGTTGTCTTCAGTGATCGAGTCTATATATCACGGCCGCTAACCGTAGCGATTGGACCTCGAGGTGGAAATTCGTCCAACGCCCAAGCCAAGGGATGTGCCACGGAAGCAGATCACCGGTAAATTGTAGCAATTGTTCCAAAGCTTTTTGCTATCGTAAAGACAGACACGACTTGGAGGACGAAACACCGATCACACTAATCAGCATAAAATTGCTCGTAATAATCCTTGCCTTCTGTGGGAACTACTTGCTCATGAAAGCATTTTACAATATTTCCAACTTGTGAACTGCGTCCAAAGTAATTCTGGTGAGTTTCAGCGTCGCGGACAGTTTGATAGCGATCTTTTATTTCCTCGAAATCAGCGTATTGACTCTAAAGCTAAGTTTTCTTGATACAAACTGTTCCAAAATTTGCAAGATAACCGCATGGTGCGGCTTGCTACTCCTCTCGGTAATCATTCTTCATCTCGCGTTGATCAGCATCGAACGTTTCATCGCCATCAAGTTCTCCTTACGGTACCAAACCATAGTGACTAACCGCCGCACGCTGTTCGCGTCTATTGTTGCATGGCTGTGGACTGTGACAGTGACTGTTATTTCTCCGACCGGTTAGCTCAGTGGTAGAGCACCGGACTAGCGTGCGGGAGGTCGGTGGTTCAAACCCCGGCCGGACCAACACTCAGGGTCTTTAAATAATTGAGGAGATAGTGCTGCCTTTGTAATAACATCTGCAAATGGTTAGACTTTCTAGTCTTCTCGGATAAGGACGATAAACCGTAGGCCCCGTCTCACAATTCTTCATAATTGATTCTGTGGGACGTAAAAGAACCCACACACTGTTCGAAAAGAGTAGGGGACGTAGTTCCCGGTGTGATGGTCTATCTCTCATCTGATGATTAAATGCTCGGAGATATTAGCTGCACAAGCTACTCTAAAATCCGAGGGTAAATAATGTGATGATGTGATGATGATGATGAACCTCCTCCCGGCAGCATGTGCTAGAAATCAGCCTGCATTGCGCATGCGTTTCATCCTCAAAAACAACTAATAATAGCCACAAATGATTCGGCGTCAAAAAAGAAGTTTAAATGCCGAGTTCAGCCTGATTGCCTTAAATTGGTCTGTGCTTCTCAGCTATCACGAGTTATAAAACATTTCAGTATGAACAGCATCCTCAATACAAATATATAGTATCTCGATTTATCCCAATAAATAGTCGTTTAGCTTTTTAGATGTCGGCTCCTGTCACTATAACGCCTCAAGCGGCCGGGAGCGATGAGAGGCGGTTGTGTTCGCAGGCTATCCTGTCACAAGATGTCAAAAATCTTCACTTGTCAAGAGACAGTTGATTTTGCTGTATACGTAGTCAAATAGATCAGCAAGCTATCTAACTTTGGCAAGCAAATGAAGCCTAACTAGCCTGTAATCTTTGGCTATTTGATTTCAAAAGCTAAGCTTTTCCAAAATTCACAGAGTCACACCTAACTATCTTAGCACAAAGGAGAACATGCAACCTGGTCTACTGGGGTTTTCTCCAACTCGCAGCTGTTTAATTAATGCCAAAGAAATGAATTTTGACAGAAGTTACATTAAAAAAACGAAATTAAAGATCATTTGTTCCCCTAACATGAAAGCGACATAATTGTAGTGCAGTTTCTGCGTCGCGGTCAGTTCGCTCACGATCGCTTTTACCATGAAAATAGTCCTTCTCCTTGTTAATGATGAAACTTTCAATTTTCTTTGCAAGGCAGGCGCACATGATTTAGCTTTATATAAATTCCGTTCATCATCATTCTGAGTTTCGCGTTGATCAGCAAGGAACAGGTTTCATCGACATCGCAATTGATAAACCAAGCATCGGCACCTACAAAGCGGCTGCAGACATTTATTTTTCATAAACTTTATGTATCAATTATTTTTATTTTTGTTTCAATACTTGCTTCACGTCCTTGAGATTTTGCAATTTACCATATGTAGACTGTAGATGTTAGTAGATCACAATTCACGTACTATGATGCCCTGGAGTCAGACCTCCGCGCGCTTTTCACTCATATCGAGGTCTATCTGTGAACTGTGGTCATAATAATTTAACGGCGTGTGTATCTTTTTTCAACGAAGGCTTTGCAAAATGAAAAAAATATATATTTATTTTCCCCAGGAGCTGAGAATAAACGTTTCAATAAGAGAAAATGTGTTTGGCCTTGCATTGAAAGATCAGCTGTGCGAAAAAGGAAAGACTGTTTAACTGTCACCCGAGGGCAATCCATTTACACTCCTCTGTGAATGAAAATGACGGCGTGATGGAGAATCATTAATGTAGCTCTTTCGTTTTAAGACAGGAAGTCGAAAACTAGCTTGCTAATGACTAAGCTGATGTATATTGAAAAAGAATACTGAAAAAGAATACAAAAAGAAACAGCAGGTGGTTAATTTGGCCAGAATTTTCTTTAAAATAACATTTAAATGTCTTATACTCTAACCCATTTGAGTTAGCATCAAGTTAAGGGTTTGACAATCCGCAAACTGTTCATTCGACAGTTTGCAAGACGGCCACTAAAATGATGATGATGATGATGTTTTAGAAGGGCTAGAACCAGGCTAACGCGAATTTAATTAGGGTGGCCCTCCGTAAAATAGTGATGATAAAAAATAATAGTAAAAATGAAACTGAGATAGAAAGTATAAATTCAAACTAAAGATATCTGAAGCTTAAGCGCTCATATAAAAGATTCCAGGTTACACGTAGAAATCATACCATACTATTCTAAAAATCTTTTATGACTCATGTGAACGTTTGAAAATTAATAGATTGTTTCAGGTCTTAACGCCTCCATGATAATACGTTTTGTTGCCTGCTTTGGTAGTCGTTCCAGGAGTATTAACTTACATTTCCTTTGAAAACCAGAAAGTTTTCCCAATATTACAAAAGAAATCTGGAATTCGAAATAGCTTGCACAGAAAATCGAACACGCTGATATCGTGTTTAGGAGACAGGGATTTCACAGACCGAAATACGTTTTGAACTTCGACTATTCGCCGCTCCTACGACGATAAAGATGACGATGACGATGAGGATGATGATGATGGATGGATGGATGGATGGTTACAGGAACGATTTTACCATTTTACTCCCGGTTAATTTAACAACATTTTAGAGGGAAGCTATGGAAATTATTCAAAATGTATCGCTTAAATTTTGAACCTTTTCAAATTTTGCTCCGTAAGTCAAGACTGAAAACTACGGAGTGTGCAAGGCGTTCACCGAATAACCGTAGTTGTTTTCGTAATAGTCGTAGTAAGTTGTTTCTTTAGTCCTACAATATGGTTCATCCATTGTTAAAGATCGCAAAATCGTCTGCTTGATTCAAACCCTTGGTAGAACATATTATCTCTTAGGTTACACCTTGGTTCACTGCTAGCCAGACACTTACATACCGTTCAAACCGGCTTATCCACATACCGTCACGTTTTCAATAATTAAACCGACTATATCATATCATGTAGCTTAAGGGGCCAAAACATAACCGTTTAGCATAAAGTAAGAAGCATGCTACAAACGCGTTATTGAAGGCATTTCATTTATTAATTCCTCGGGGAAGTCCATAATTAGTCAAATTTAGACAGAATCAGTAAACCAAGAAGACCGAAGATGCAAGAGCAAATCGCATATCAATGCAACTGTTTTCTTTCCTTGCTCAGGGAGCGATTCATTGTTTGTCTCCCCACCCTGACATACTGACACACCTGTTATCAGTTACTTACGACCTACTTGAAAGTGTGTTTCTCTCACGTAGTTTTTCTTTAGCTTTTTATTTTTGTAATACGTTTCTTTTTCTTCTGAACAGAGGTTACCTGATTTCGTTTATTTTTCTTTCTCCTGACCCGCCTCGATTAGCTTTCGCTACCTGCGTTGACAGGTCATTTATTATTGTTATATACCTACACTTTCACTCAACAAAAGGAGCACTGCGATTGGTTGATTCTTGGTCACGTGCCTCTGACCAAATTCAAATGTATCCCGACCGGGATACAATTCCGCAATTGTTGCCCGCGCGCCCGGATGCAGCAGCACGTGATTAGTGCATGACTAAAAAGTGGCGTGATCTTCAGCACGTGCTCACGTCAGCTTGATTGACGAGGCGGACCTGAGAACACTGCCAGTTTTCAGTTTTATAAACCAACGATAATACAAACGCTATGGAACCCGAGACTAAAAGAAAACGTTTTTCTCATGTATCAGTCGAAGAAATTCAGCATCTAATAGGAGGAAAAGATTCGGAAAATGCAAGAAAGGCATGTTCTACTTTTTCAGGTACTTTTAAACGTTTGTAAATTATTCATTCGGCAGACGTGTTTTTGTAATGCCGTCTTTGTTTATTTGTCAGTTTATTTTGCTGTGATTGTTGAAGGGAAAGTCTCGGTATATAACAAAGCACTTAATGTATGATCCCTCGGGAAACTAGTTAGTTTTGTTTTCCCTCGAGTCCTGATGTTTCCCTCGACTTCGTCTCGGGAAACATCAGGACTCTCGGGAAAACAAAACTAACTGTTTCCCTCGGGACCATACATTAAGTGTATATTGTATTCTGTGGAAAATATAATAGCGGAGCTCCAGCGGCCCGAAGGGCCGCGAGCGGAGCACCATACCTATAGAAACCCGTCAACTGCTTTTCTCATGGTAAGAATGGCTAGCGGTATTGCTCGTGGGCGCGCATGACGACGACGACGACGACGACGGTGGTGTTGCCCAATAACTAATAATATCCTAATAATAATCATAATAATCCAACATGGCGGCCATACTCCACCTGGCCCAGCAGCTAACCAGCTAGTTTACAGTTTACATCCAGCGTACGTCTTTGATACTAGACATCCATCATATAGCCAATTGACACCTGTCAAAACAAGGTATCCGCTGACCAATGTCACGTGACCATATCGCGGGCTCAAGTCGAGACCTCATCGAGGTCAGCTGTTTTTTTTGAAGTTGACCGCTGACCAGGTACTTTCGCTTTCGATTTGATCGCAGGCTCAAGCCAGGTGTGGGACACCCAAACCAAATCGAGGCTTAATTTTTCGCGCGCTTTCTGCGGCTCGTAATTCACTTGGTTTCTTCATTTTGAGCAAAACAACTTCATCGTCTTCGATCGAAGTTTGTCTTTAAATTCGCGTAAAAAGCATAAAAATCAAGAACTTGTCAGATACTCCGGAACGTGAATTTTCAAATGATGAAGGGAAGAGCGATTTTTCTCAAGAAAAGCTTCAAACTTGGATCGATTGTACGGTTGAAAACAGTATAATTCAACGCTTCAAGGGCTTTCACTTTACCGCGGCATCTTGCATCTCACTAAGAAAGGTCACTTAACAGTTCCCCTGTGTTAATGGGAGGAACGAGTAGCTCAAACTCTGTGGAAAAAGCTCTTTCTTTGGACAAACCGTTTGCTATTTTTGCGGATGCTTGTTTTTACTTTACTGAAGCTTACGTATTTTCAAGTGGTAGAAACCTCTACAACACAGCGCAGGACAGTGAGGTAACTTAAATTAAATAAATAGAAGCTGAACATTTGGTTTAATCGCTGTTACTTTTGTTCAGGAATGAAACTTGTATTTTTCTCTCGAATGGATATAAATAACAATCATCTGTACTCGTTTTGGACGCAAAGAAGTAGTTGAATTGTTTGTTTTTTTGTTACGTTGTTTTCTTTGCAAGCGAACGAGTGTTTTCACTCGGCTTGGCTGACTGTTTTTCGACCTTGGTACCTCAACAGCTTTAAGAAACTTTTGCCCTTATCTTAATAACACGTAATCACAATGAGTCCTCGTAAAATTAAGCACTAAAGCTCGAGTAAAAAAAAGCCTATCAAATGCATGTGCATGTGCATGTGCATGTGCACGTCTCAAAATCTGACATAAAGTTGTCAAAATTTGAAAAACGTTTTAGAGATCTTCGTCGAAAGCGGCCTGTAAACAACAATATTAAGTTTCGCCGTCTATAAACATGTCGTCTTAATTTGTTTGAACCGGTAAGAATCAGCGTTTGGATGTAAAAAACACCGAAATGGGTTGACTGGCTGGGCTGGCTTTGATAAATTTTATATTGGACGGGTCTGCGAGAGAAATGCTGTTGTGGTTTGGCAAGCGCTTTCTTCGTTAACTGGGTGACGCTTTGCCACTGAGAATCATTAATTGAAGAAGGTTCTTCGGAAGACATGGGAAGTACCAGTAAAACTATAAAAGCTCTTTAGCGTTTTGTGTCAGCCAAGGAAATATTTTGTGGGAAATGACGCTATTATTCAGCTCTGTCGCGTTGCGAGTGATTGCTGCCTCAGCGATTCCTGTTGACTGCTCTAAACGATCAGGTGTGGACCTCTTTTTTGTCTTTTCTACGGACATTTATGTCCAAATTGCTAAGCAATTTTTGTTACTTGTCTAATTTCTCCACCCTCTCCAAGAATCTTCGAAGAAATATTATTCGTATTGTGCTTTGTTTTCTTGTAATACTTGTGTTTGTTGTTCTGTTGTTTCTGAACCGCGGTCAATTCCTGTTGACTGCTCTTAACGATCAGTTTTTACCCTTTATTGTCTTTTCTATGGGCATTTATGTCAAAATAAATACCGATTTTTCTAGACTAATCAGTACAAGCTATTATTATTACAAGCTAGTCTTGTTTAATTTCTCCCCCTTCTCCTTCAGTGGCACCCAACGACAAGTTTCGGTCGATATCTGTTCGGTGGAGGGTAATTCGCCTTGGGTTTTCGGCGTCGATTAAAGAGTGCACTCGGATTTTCGTAACTAAAACGTGACCTAAAAGATTCGCAATTGGGAAATCTTAGCCCCTGAGGTTTTCGGAAAGGTCGTAATTGCTGTGTATGGCAGTCAAAAACGTCAGCTAGCATTTTCGGAAAGAAAATAGTTCCCTAGAAAGGTCGTAGAAAATTCATTTCAGCTTGCATTTTCTCAAAGAAAGATTTTGTTCCCTTACATTTTCGGGCAAGTAAACTTTTAGCTAGGGAATCCGAACAGATGAACTTTTTCTAGCTTATGAAAACATCACTTCAAACAAACTTCAAACACCACAAGGTACTTAAAAGTGCCTTTCTACATCTTTTGGTTGATTTGGCTCGTTGGGTGCCCCTGCTCCTTCTTCCAGCAAAACACTCGCATCGCACTTTGTTCGCTTGTAGTGTTTTTTTTTTTAAATCCGCTTTGAATTCCGTTACGCTTTCATCTGAAAGTAGTTAGGACTCACGAATGTCTGTATTTTTTTTTGCAAACGTTTGCTATCGAAAACTCTTCGTTTTCCCTGCTGCCGCTCAATTGTTTTGGACACAAATTAAACTGGCCCAAATAAAGCCATGCGAAGTTGCTCGGTGAGAGTGTGCCACTCCGATTCTAGGCTTGGCCTGGCTAAATATATATATGGCCTTCAGCTTTTCTTTTTATAATCGCTACATACCAGACTGGAATGGTGTTCCATCGAACATCATACATGCACCTTCTTTAAGCAGTTTTAAGTCCTATCTATTACATTATTTGTGTCAATTTTAAATCAGATGTAGCTTGTGAGTGACAAGTATGTAATTTAATTAGGTTAGCTTTGGATTGTATTTCAATTTTACTTCTCTATTTTTAGTGTCAATCTCAAAGCAGGGGTGACTTGTAAGAGACAAGTATTCGATTTAATTTGACTAGGTTAGCTTTGGGCCACGTTTAAATTTCACCTCTAAGTCTTTAGAATGTGTAATACAGTAATAGCCCACGTATAAGAACCAGAATTTTCTAATTTAGCCTAAATAGATTCTTATATAAATGGTACTGAAAGCAAATTTAGGCTACCAAAGTTCTTAAAATAGGTTCTTAAATTTTCATATGAATTTTATCTGAATATACTATATATATATGATAAATATCATCTCATAATACAGTATAAATCATTTATTTGTACCATAGAGAAATGCCTATAGGCAGTTCACTGCAGGTACAGTATATGTCCTTAACAAAACATAACAAAGAAACTCATTCAGCAGTTTCGACCTTTACACTTTTACAGCAACCCCACTGATAAGAACCTAACTTAAAATTTTAGCATTAATAGGTTCTTATGTGGAGGGGGCTTAAAATGAAAATTTTAGCCTAACAGGTTCTTAAAACCTAGGTTCTTATACGTGGGCTATTACTGTATTAGATAATATTCTTTGTATGGGAATTTACTTTCTCCCAATTATTCTCCAGTCATGCACTTTTTTTGTGTATCAACTTAGATGTATTCGCATGACAAAGTATTACTAAACTTAAAGTAAGCTCTTTCTCATTAATGTACACATACTTTGGACTTCCTTCTCCTGCATGCAGTCTTTCAATTAATTTTATTCATAGCTGGTCACACCAATCTTGTGGTATGTTTGGATGACATTTGACACTAATGTGTAATGGGATTTTTGATGTTTGATGAAGTATGTTGTGCAATTTCAAATATACGTGGAGAAATGTGAGACTAGTCCTTACCTTTCTTGCAAAATAGAAAATCAAGTTAAGATTGCTAACACGGATTTCCAGCACTTTTGCTTTGGTGAATCATTACCTTAAATCCTCATACTACATTGTTAATTACCTTGATAGTGATATCAACCAAATGCCCAATATTTTATTATCAAGTTGCTTAGTCTTGCACTTGGCTGGCCAGAAAAGCAGCTGGATTTCTTTTTGAAAACACAGTAGGTGCATTGATTGATGAGCTTAATGTCAGCAAGCAGTTTTTTGCGATAGTAAGGTCAAGAAGTAACTGATCAAGAGAAATATCTTGGCCTTAATGCATATCATCTAAATATTTTTATTGATTTCCATGTATCTTTCTTTCATAATTTTTTTGATGCATACATATATCCAGAGGATACACAATTTCTGATTTCCAACTGTCTCATGGGAGGCTTTGGATAACTAAAATTGCATTCATTATGAAGTGATGATCTGAATCACTATATGTCTGATGTCGGATACTGATTCAAAATAGCATTCACCAGGCTTCTCCACCAATTTCTAGTGGCTCTAAACCATAACTAAGTAGCCTACAGTTGAACGGGGAAACAGACCTGTCCTTAGGTATTGCTCTAAGATGTTAACAAATGTTTTGTTTTAAAAATTTATAGATGCAAACTAGCGTTGTAGGTTCTTTTTTACACAAAGTATTAAAGATTATCTTTTTTAAAAACCTACCTCAATATATATTTTTTTGCTTTTTAACATCTCCAAACTCAATTTGCAAAGGAATTTGTATTACCTTACTGAATAGAACGCTTGTTTTTAGGAGGGTTGGGGGTCCAAATCCGTAAAAGGGGGTTCATATCTGCTAGCAGTTCTCGACTAGGGGGTCCAAATCTGATCCACAAGCAGATCTGGACTGGAGGGTGCAAATCTGCGGGGGGTCCAAATCCACTGTAATACTGGCTCAGATCACCTTTCCATACTACTTTTTATAGCCTTAGGTCTGTACGTAGCTTGAGTGAGGTCAGATGGGTGATATGACAAGCACACTATATGTAAATGCCAGTAGAAAAAGAATGCTTTTGGAGCTCCGCTTTTAGGCTTGGCTAAATATATATATTAGCTGAGCTCTGGCGGATCTAAGGGCCGTCAAGCCGAACCCCATACGTATAGAAACCCGTCAACTGCTTTTCTCGTGGTAATCATGGCTAGCGGTATTGCTCGTGGGCGCGCACGACGGAGTTGCCCAATAATTAATAATATCCTTATAATAATAATAACAACAATAATAATAATAATAATAATAATAATAATGGCGGCCATACTCCAGCTTATCAGCTAGTTTGCAGCGTATATCGTCGCGTACATCTTTGATGTAGGACACCCGTGTCATGGCCAATTGAAAGCTGTTAAATATCACGTGACCATATCGCTGGCTCAAGTTAAGAGGTCATAGAGGTCAGCTGTTTTTTTTTTGAAGTTGACCACTGACCAGGTACTGATTTTTGATTGGATCGCAGGCTAAAGCCAGGTTAACTTAACCAAAACGAGACACCCAAACCAAAACGATGCTTTATTTTTCGCGCGCTTTCTGCGGCTCGACATTTCATATTCAGTTGATTTCTTCATTTTGACCAAAACAACTTCATCTCCTTCGAAGGTTGTCTTTTAAGTTGCGTAAAAGGCATAAAAATCAAGAACTCGTTAAAAGATACCCCGGAAGGTGAATTTTCAAGTCATAAACTGAAAGGAAGAACAAAAGATTTGTCTTAAGAAACGCTTAAAACTTGGATCGACTTGCATAATCGACGACCGGACTGTGTGGCTGTGATTCAACGCTTGAAGGGCTTTCAATTTACCCGCGGCATCTCGCAGCTCACCAACAAAGTTCACTTAACAGTTCACCGGCATTAATGGGAGGAACAAGTAGTTCAAAGTTTGTGGAAGAAGTTGTTTCTTTGCACTAATCGTCGCTATTTTTCTAGATGCGTGTTTTAACCAAGATGGATTCGTATTTACAAGTGGTACCAACCTCTACAACACAGGTGACTGAATTAAATAAATTGAAGTTTAACATTTGGTTTAATCGTTGTTACTTTTGTTCAGGGATGAAATTTGTATTTTTCTCTCGACTGCATATAAATAACAATCATCTCTACTCGTTTTGTACGCAAAGAAGTAGTTGAATTGTTTGTTTGTTTAGTTGTTTTGCCTATAACCGAACAAGTGTTTTAACTCCGCTTGGCTGACCGTTTTCAGTGTTTTTCGACGTCGGTGCCTCAACAGCATTAAAAAAAAACTTTTCCCCTTATCTTATTAACACGTTATCGCAACGAGTCGTCGTAAGGTTTTTGAGCCGCGGTCAATTCCTGTTGACTGCTCTAAACACAAAATATTGGCGCTGTAAAAAAAAAAAAATAACCGTGGAGCTCCGCTTTTAGGCTTGGCTAAAAAGTTGACGGACGCTTAAAACATTCATGTCTTGAAAAGTTGACGCAATTTCTTGTTTATAAAATATGCACGAAACAGCAGAAGTAAGAAGGAAAAAATGTATAATATCATGGCGTTTCTTCTGTGTTTTTGTCGGGCTATCTAAGACTTCGGGGCAATCGAGCCGCTAGAAGAACGGCTATTTTTCAATGTCTTGAGAAGTTGACGGACGCTTAAAACATTCATGTCTTGAAAAGTTGACGCAATTTCTTGTTTATAAAATATGCACGAGACAGCAGAAGTAAGAAGGAAAAAAATGTATAATATCATGGCGTTTCTTCTGTGTTTTTGTCGAGCTATCTAAGATTTCGGGGCAATCGAGCCGCTAGAAGAACGGCCATTTTTCAATGGTTTGAAAATATTTGTTACCCTGGGCTTTTGCACAAAATGTTCAAAAGTAGTTTAGGAGAAAATTCATCTTTACGCATGATTATCTTCGCCACACGAAAAGTCAACAAATCTGTGCATACCTTGAGGAAATAGTTAAAATTTGACATGAGCCTAGTAACTACATTGTGCACAGTGCTGACTCTAAACCTTAGACTTCAGACTCTCTCGGTTTCTCGAAAACTCAGGCCTTAAAATTAGTAAAAATTTACACAGTGTGATACCCGCGGATTGCTGCAAGTCGTCTTGTTTAGTGTCGATAAAAGTTCGTAGCCAGAATCTGGAAGAAAAAAAATAAGGTGGTAATATTAACCTGCATTGTTCACGAAAATAATACTTAACATTCGTATCGATTTTTGTTCGCTTTAAAAATATAAACCAAACTTATCCTCAATGTTTTAGAAGCGATTGGAGCTAAGTTTAGTTAGCGCGGGGTGCGTGGCCTGATGGTCTCGCAATCTGCACAAAAATGTCCTTTTAAGGTCTGAGTTTTAAGACACCCAGATCGGGGGTCTGAGATTTTAGGTTTAAGCCGGTTGGAGACATCCAAAGGGTCTAAGTTTTTAGGGTCTGAGGTTGAGACATCCTTGTGCACAGTCCCCACGGAGGTCATCATTTGTTTCCTATGGGCCGAGTATTACATTCCCTGACTTTCCCGACTCCCCTTTTCATTAATTCACTTGTTCGCGATCTTTAATTATGACAGCTCTGAGCGAAATCTTAGGTGAATACTAAGCTGCTAGTAGGTGAAGTGGGTTGCCGCGCATGTTCCTAAGGAGAAATGTCGACATCTATAGTGCTGGTGTGGGTAGCATTTTCTTTACATGGATGATTTATTTTTTATTATAATTTGTTCAAATAATTAATGATGCGCGCTGTCATTGGTCAAATCGAGTGCATTACTCGCCCAAAGTTACGCGCGTGTATTGTGGAATAAAATGCACTAAGTTTACGTCACAAGTGTGCGCGACCAGATATCTGGACATGTTATCAAAATAAGGAGGTAAAAGCAGTCAAAACATTGGTTTCAATCCATATTTGACATTATTTTTTTAACATAAAAGCAAAATTTGTGGGTTGGAGTCTCGTTCAATTTTGTCGATTGACTTCCCGTTTGAGAGCTCGCGCAAATCTTCCGGACATTTTATACAAGAATTTTCAAGAACACTCGAGAAACGCTAGAAGCACTTTTCTCATATTCTTAGAAATTACCCTGTATTGTAACACATTTTCCAGTCATCAAAGTTTCTCGTCTCCCGCGGAATTTGCGGGATAAACGAAATACTGACATTGCATGAAAGGGCAAAAGATTTCTTCCCACTGCTCCACCCTTAGTCCCTTAGATGTATGGTTTTTACAATACACGGAGATCCTTTAAAAGGCAATTGACGACGGTGACTGCAAAGGTAACCAGTCAAGAAGGAATAATAAAAAGGATAAGGGCAGCTAGCAAGGGCATGCGGTTTTTCTACAAATCTAAGGACCCGTTTATATGGTCCGGGTAACTGAGACAACCCTTTGCTAAGTTACCCAAGGCGAGCTATTTCTCCACTTATTTCTTCGAAAAAGGCTATCATTCGTTTAAGTGTAGATTGAAAAGTCGTCTCGATTGGGCGAAACAATTCTACTGAATTGTTGTCTCTCCTATCCTGGCAGGGTGACATATGTTCTCTTGCAAACACTTTGTTTCGCCTACCCGGGAAGAGACGGTCCAAAATTACTGCTCAATAAAGATATGTCATTCGCAAATATATTTCAAGGGGAAGAAACTCAACTGCGACAGGTATTCGTAGTTACTGATCCTGGCTCCAGCCTCCTCCCCTCCATCATGTCCAATACACCAGAATCGAGTCGAATCGCCAGCAAGCACAAACAATTCGACTCACCCGAAGTCAGATCGCGGGTTAAAACGGACTCACCGGAAATTAAATAGAGACTCGAGGAGGACGTCATGTTGTGGATATAGGCGCAAAGCAACCTCGTTCGCGGGGAGACAGGGAGGAGAGGACCCTGGGAACGAGGTTGAGCGCAAAGGTGCTGCCAAATGTTGACGAATCGATTCGAGTCGATCGATTCGTCTACAGGAAAGTCGATTCGACTCATCGGAAATCAGCTCGCGTCTCGGAGTAAGAGTAATGTGCAAAAATAAATTGCAAAGTAAAAACAAATAACAAAGCAACGCGAGATAATGACATGAAATGATAACCAGATGAATGAATGCATATGCACCTCCCTCGTTCTTAAAGCGTGTGCGCGAGAGTGAAGATTGTGGCTGAGTCATTCCTCTTCCTAAAAATCCGGATTTAGATTTGATCTAATGCATCCACTCGTAGGGTCGATTCTTTAGATTCATAATCCAGTTTTGGATTTTAGTAAAGAAATGTAAAATCCGTTTTTGGATTCAAGAATCCGGATTTGGATTTTCCCAAAGAAACGCACCCTAAGTCTTTCCCGATAAGACTCCCGGTGTCTCACTTCTAAGACACACGGGTCGATCGAATCGAACGAATCGAGTCGAATCGACAACATATTCCACCCTCCCTGTTCCCTTGCAGCGATATTTTGGCTAAGACTCTCGCGAATCGACTTCCGGTGAGACGATGTGACTGCCAACACATACGAATCGATCGATTCGATCGAATCGACAACGTATTCTAGCCTCCCTGTGAGTTTATCGGTTGACCGAGTAAACTCAGAGTCCGAGTCAAGTCCGAGTCACTTGGATGAGGTCTGGGAACGAGCTGTAAATCAAGAAGTAAATCAGAAGTTTGACAGTTCATGCAACAATTCGACATCAGAAACACGACGAACAGAGGAATCTTTCTAATTTTCTTCTCCGGAAACTTTGAATGATCCTGGGTTTGACTGCCAACTCATTACCACAAGCTTCCCTTGTAGATGTAGGAGTGGGGAAATTTCAGTCGCTAATCTCGTCCGCGAAAAATGCGCTGGAGAAAGAGTTTCATTGTTGGTTATTTCACCATTATTCGCTGTCGCTAAACTGTACTCGCCTCGCTAAATTCCATTTTGATGTCGTCAATACGCATCTACTATCGCTAAAAGCCATCATTTGCCATCGCTCAATCCATTCGCTGTCGCTAATACTCCTTCGCTATCGCTAAATGCTAAAACTCATTTGCTATCGCTAAATTCCATTCGCTGTCGCTAATACTCCTTCCCAATCGCTTACAAAAACTTATTATTTTTTCAGGATTCCTTTAAAACTAGTCCTGGCTAATTTTCTAACTTTACCGTTCGCTTGCTCGATCTCCCTGCACATCGTTTGGCAAAGAATCGACTGCTTCGCAGGCTAGCGATGATACAAAGATGTTTGGCGATAGTTTCAGATAGCAGTTTCAAAAGCTAATCGTCTAAAAATGTCGAATGTGAGACTCCAATACCAGAAACAGTTCACTTTATTTGGCTGATTCAAGCCGATTTAGCTTCTTTCATGAATTTTTTTCCCAACGGTCTACGTGTGACAAAATGTTACTCCTAATTCGGCTAAAATGGAACGGCGTGATACCCAATGCTCAAGAAACTGTTGATTGTGATCCCAAACACATGCCTGGGAGTAAAATCAAAACATTGTCTGACCAGCCCCATAATGAAAAGATGAGCACAACTTACCTGGGAAAATTTTTTTTCCAACAATCCTGAATCGGTCATGTCGCGCTCACACAGCACCAAATTATACTTTTATATTATCTTCGAGGTTGTCTTTCCTGTAAGCTTTGTGGTTTCCTGAAGTCTCTTTACCACTAACTTAGGTGTATTACTTCTAAATATTATGAAAATGGCAAATAAAGAAATAAACAAATAAATCTCAGCCTTTTCACCTATCGTGGTTCGAAATGAGAGACAAGTCTGTTACACCTTGACCACGACGTCGTTGCCTTGCAGTGATAGTGTGTCTAAGACTCTCGCAAATCGACTTCCGGCGAGAAAATTTGACTGCTAACACAGACAAATCGATCGGTTCGATCGAATCGAGTCGAATCGACAACGTATTCCACCCTCCCTGTTGCCTTGCAGCGGTATTTTGTCTAAGACTCTCGCGAATCGACTTCCGGTGAGACGATGTGACTGCCAACACAGACGAATCGATCAATTCGATCGAGTCGACTCGAATCGACAACGAATTTCACTCTCCCTGTTGGCTTGCAGCGATAGTGTGTCTAATACTCTTACGAATCTACTTCCGGTGAGACGATTCGACTGCCAACACAGACAAATTGAGTCGAATCGACATCGTATACCACCCTCCCTATTGCCTTGCAGTGATATTTTATCTAAGACTCTCCGAATCGACTTCCGGTGAGATGATTCGACTGTTAACACAGACGAATCGATCGACTCGATTGAATCGACTCGAATCGACAAGGTATTCCACCCTTCCTGTTGCCTTGGCAACCTCGTTCACAGGGTCTCTCTCTACCTCCCTTGTCGTTGAGGAGTAAGACCATGATTGCGGCTGGTCACGTGGCCTAAGATGACAATCTTCACCGCTCCGGGGGTAGTTACTAGATTGAATTTTGTCGAACCGGACAAGGAACCACCCTTCCTTGCAAATAAATTTGAACAGCTCCCAGATTTTGGGAGCCACCTGACCAGCCGCAACCAGGGTCTTTCTCCTCAACGACAAGGGAGGAAGCGAGAGAGACTCTGGGAACGAGGTTGTTGCCTTGCAGCGGTATTGTGTCTAACACTGTCGGGAATCGACTTCCGGTAACACGATTCGTCTGTTAACATAGACGAATCGACTCGATTAGGATGTATTGGACAACCCTCGGCTGCCGGGCCCGGTCTTCGCCTCTATTTTTACAACAAGTTATCAATTAATAAAATGAACCAAAGAAGCAATCAGGATTTGCGGGTCATTTTGTGCAATCAAGGGTATGATGAAAAACAAAAGAAGTCATGCTGTTCTATGGATCATAAATGAAAATTTTCTGCCAAAAATTACGAGGCAAATATAATTTTCTTTAGTATAAATCTACTAGAGTTCTATCAGGAATGCCGCTCTCTGATTGGCTACGCTACTCACTATCTATTCTCTGATATGAAGTGACAGTAGCGGTTGTCAGCAAAATGGCGGCCGCTTCTTCGCGTTTTTGAAGTATCTGTGAGGAGGACTTGGATAATTTATATGTTTAGTTTGGAACGACTAGTAGATTTATCCTAAAAGAATTAGATTATTCCCTCTCGCTTTCTATGCGTGAGATAGAAATCTTGAACTCAGAATCTAATTTTTAAGTAGAATTGCAGCGAGAACTTGAGGTCAACTCTCAGCGCACTCATCGGCAGAATCAGGAAGCAAACTACAATAAAGAAGCGACGGAATAGCTGGCGTGAGAAACAGCTCTTGGCGTCAAAATTCAAGGGTATTTGAAGGCAATGTCGTCCAATCGTTAGACACGTTTACTTGTTGGGAGGGCGGGTGGTTTTAGTGCTAATGTCTAAGATTTGGCTTCTCACCTTAACCAGTTTGCTCTCAGACTAATAGTTCCTTTACAAATAAGGTTGCACAGTGGCACTGTGCGTTATAAAGGAGTAAAAATTTTAAGGTATTGATATGAATTACAGGGTTATGGTCTTGGTTAAGTTTCCCACTGATTGACTATTTTCCACGGAATTTGGTGGGCATTTTGTGATCCGTGTAATATGGGCTGTCTGTCTAAGTTTAATTAATTGATTAATTAATTTTTACAGAAGGCTAAGACTAGCGACGTCAATGAATTTAATTGTTTTGTCCTGCTCATAAAATAAATTAGAACGTGCTTAGTTGCTTTGTACTACTGAAAAATACGACTATGACCTGTTCCTGTGGCAGAAACCAATCTCTTAAAATTGTTTGTTACCTTTTTATTTACTTTTTTAATATTCCATGCCGTGACCCTTACTCAAGGTGCTCAAGAATCAGCTTCCTGTTCCTCCAATCATGCACAGAAAACTGATGGTCAATTCTACAGCTGAAAGCCCCTGAACCTTGTTTATACTTAATCTAATTCTCCCTACTTGCAAATTGTAGATAGGGTTGGCGTAGTGGTGAGAGCGCTCGCCTTCCACCAATGTGGTCCGGGTTCGATTCCCGGATTCGGTGTCATAAGTGGGCTGAGTTTGTTGTTTCTCTACTCTGCTCCGAGATGTTTTTCTCCGGGTACTCCGGTTATCCCCTCTCCCCAAAAACCAAAATTTGATCTGAGTTGAGTTGATTTAATTTGACTTTATTTGTTTCTGTATTTGCTCGGCCCCATTAGCCTTTGTGCTATAAATACTACCGAGGGTAAATAAAGGTTATTATTACTATTATTATTATTATTATTATTATTATTATTATTATTATATGGAGGTTCTTCTTGAGAACTGCAATATTGATATGATGAAAATGTCCTTTTGTATGAAATGTAGGGCATCTGCATTATTATTCTTTGATCAGTCTCGAAAGATTGTTTGATATCAGTCACAGATGTCGATGTGAATCCAGCTATCTTAGTGCCTTTCTCATCACTAGACTTTCGCCTTGTCGGTCGTTTAGTCTTGGAGTGATCGAGACAAAAGCAAATAATGAAGGGCAGAAATATGGTAACAGGAATACACATTAAACTAGAATAATAGAATATTAACAAAATATAAAGTGAAAACTGTTTAAGGGTAGTAGGCATCCTTCCTTCTTGTCAGACGATGGACTGTGCCTAGGTTTCAGAGATGATTTAAACTGAGACCTATATGACTGTGAAGACCGATCCCGCAATGCAATGAAGGCCGATGTCAAGGGATCTGACGCACTCTTCCTCTGCTGGCTACTATCTCACTCTCAGCGCTGTTGTCGGGTTCTCTCAGGGGTCCCCTTTCGGACGGCTCATTGCCGCGTGCTTCGGTCTGCGGCAAGGCCTTTCCAAGCGTCGAACCCAATCTCCGTTGCTGTGCCTCTGCTGGAGAGAGAGAAGCGTGCCTCAGGACATGAGAGATGCAAATAACATCGCTCTGTGGTCAGTGGTAGAGAAATAACAAAATAAAAATAGCAACACTTTAATATTTTGAGACACCTTGACTTAATCCTTGGATCGAGGCCTGGAATTAAATTTGCCAGTTCGGAAATCCCAGATACCCAGACGACCCGATGAACGACCGACCGACCTGCCAACCGTCAGAACAAAGCAAATGATCTAAAGGCACAGTACCAATGGCCGGAAAGCCTAAAGGACGAACAAAGAAACCAGCGAACGAGCATATCCGTTAAAACAAAGGTTTAATACTGCCAACGATTCACTGGGGCGGGCCATTGCACGATGCCTATATCAGATTTCCCTGAAGAGTTTCCACACGACCAGCGAGACTTTGTTAGCGGTAATGATGGCGTCATGTCCTGATGTACATGTCCCCTTGTAGTGTGCTTGAGCACCAAGTGATGATGCAGCCAATTTTGATTAATAGAGCTCAGATGCAGTCGGAAAGGGTGTTGAACCGCTGGTGCATACCACATTTTGTTAAGGGTGGAGCCTGGAATCCCCTTTCGTATTTTGCTAAGGAGGTTAGAATATGATTCCGGACCACTTTAACGAATCAGCCTCCCCATCCCACCCCTACTTCCACTGAGAGGGGATGTCTTCGCCTCTCCTGGCTTACCTATCCTATAGTTATACTGTCGAGATCTTAAACAGAGAAAACCAACAGAGATCTTGGAATTCAAAACGGTTTTAATCAGTAACGATAGCCAGATACATTTTTATATTTCGTCAACCAACAGTGCTCTTATACTTTTCAGTTTAGTTTAGCCTCTTTGCTAATTTAAGTCCTCACTTCTTCACTTGCCCAATTACTTATTTTGCTTTCTGCGTCCTGTAATCAGGTTAAAGCAAAGTAATCAGATATTAGCATAGTTTCTTTATATTCCAGGCTTTATTTAGATACAGCGACTTTCTCAAAGCGACAACGGAGATACGGCTGCTAAAACGAGAGTTGAGTTACTAAAGTTGTACCTTTTTTAAGAACAATAATTATTGCCATATTTTTCAGGCTAACGAGTTGTAAAGCAAAATCGTAAGGCAAAGGACCTAAACAAAGTGTTTTGTTAGCTATTATTTTGCATTTTCATTTGCTCATTCGAAACCTATATAGCCAACAAATGAAGCCTGCACAACTAATAACACACCAAAAATATGATGACAGACTTTCATTCCCTTTCATTCCCTTTATAAATGAGCTCTGAGAAAGGCCCAAACCATATTAATTTTATGCCCAAGAACATAAACTCTACTATTACTGTTTTTATCACTTTGGACGGCAATGAGAAAATAAAAACTGAAAACAACAAAACAAAACAAAACAAAGCAAACAAACAAACTTGAAAACAAAACAGCGAGCGTTTACAACTTGAATGGCTCTTATTTTCTCACAGTGGATCATCGAGCGAAGCTGGCTAAAAATTACAAAATCTTCCCATGTGAGTTATCACGAATTGTTAAAGACTTAAAAGAAAAAATAACAATTAACTTATTGGTAAATGTTGAAAGTAATGTACCAGTCAATTCCAAAAGCGCCCATCCGCCCCCCCCCCCCCCCCCCCCGGGCATACCCCGGGTATTTGATCCGAAATTTTTCCTGCACCGTGGGGCATTTGACTATCGGCTAAATATTGGTCGGCGGTCGCCAGCTAAAAGGGTTTCGCGCCTCTTTCGCGCGCAAATATTCGTTCATTCACCACGAGGGCCGCTTCGCTCCCTTCACTTCAAGATGCCGCTTAGGTTTTCCGTTGCTTACTAAATATACAGTTGATATCCCTTTATTCAAAGCTTAGAGTGCCGGCAAGAAACATCGGAAAGAGTTTTGGCGCACAATTTTTCGGATCTGGTTTGAAAAAGGTAAGCGAGTTTACAATAAAATATTCACTATGAGGGGACGGGGATGGTGCCAAAATGCTTCATGCAACGAGTGATTTGCTATAGATTTACACTTGATTTGCCCTTTTTGAGCCCCTGACAGTGGGGCATTTGACCGTCTAAACTGGAAACACAGCCGGGCATTTGATCAAAAATTTTCAAAAAGTCAAATGCCCGGGTGTTTGCCGGGAGGGGGGGGAGGGGGCATGGGCGGGAGGGGGGGTTGGGCGCTTTTGGAATTGACTGATACATATTTGTGCAATTGCTAAACAGTTTGGCATAATTGGTTGAATTGATTGTGTTTGGTTTGAAGCCACAAAACTTCGCCACCGGCCATGGTCTGTTTTTTGTTTTTTGTTTTTTTGTTTGTTTTTTTTTTTTTTGTGATTTTGGACACGGAGTCAGCGTCTAACTTTTCTAGATCTTGCTCCCCTAGCTGGGAGGATTGGGAATAAAAAATTCTTCATGTTCTTAGCCATGATTTGGGATTTGAAAATAGCTCCGTGATTTCTTGATGCAAGAAAACGGCGAGAACATTGTAATGCCTTCTCAATTTCACGATTAATTTTATTCACACTTATCATTGGTTTATTTCAGCGGGCTAAAATACATTTTTTTTTTGCGCCACAATGCCCAACAAATTGATAATGGACTTGGTACTTTTTGCGTCTTACGATGACCAAAGACATTAGAACACAAAGATATCCGCGATCACTTTTAAGAAATGCACTAAGATGAATTGTTCTAAGAACAACGAGAAACCAGCAATTTTTTTGGTTGTAAAGAATATTCTTTCTCTTGCTAAACCTGATGGATGTCGTAGGATATCATTTAGAAAAACAAGAAGAAACGATGTCTCTTTTAGTTCGCCTTAACTTTAACTGTCCTAACACTTTGTCGAGCTCTTCGTATACGCGCTGTCGAAAACATACACACACACACACACACACACACACACACACACACACACACACACACACAAATAAACAAACAATACAAGTACGAAAATTTGGTTTATCGACGGAGTTGATAGTGTAAATTGACCACCGTACAGGGATTCGATTAGCTGACGTTTCGAGCGTTAGCCCTTCGTCGGAGCGAATCCAGGAATTGTGGGTTGTGTATGGTTTATATACAGAAAATGGAGCTACGCTATTGGTGGTAACATAGTAACGTGAAAAACAGGAATAAATTAATTGAATGAAAAGCGCTCGTTGATACCGTGGGGATTAAGAGTGCCAATTTGAAAGATCAGTTTTTGATAGAGATTTTTACGGCTTTCCGTGGTACCTTGATGTAGGGAAATGCCGGAGATCGACATGTGTTGTTTGGAATGGCTAGGGAGATTAAAATGCCGAGCGACAGGTTTGGATGCGTCTTTGTCATCTTTCTCAACATCACGAAGATGTTGTCGCGCCAAAATCCAGGAACTTAATTGTGAACTTTTTAACCACCTACACCAAATTAAGAGCCAAAAACTTGAACACTTAATAGGTCCTAAAATTACCAATCAAACGTCATTCGATAACCATACTACCGTAGTTACCATTCCAGAAAATCTTCCGTTAACTGACTCAGAGAAATCTGTTCTCAGTAAGGGCCTTAATTTGTTCCAATCGCTAAACGCACCAACGAATTTTCAGTTAAGCAAGACGTCGAAAAATTCCTTCGCCGCATTCAGTTAAAAGCTTTTTTCCACGACAAAGAAGATGTTTCTAACACCTCTGACAAAGATATTTTTGAAACACTTCGTGTTCGCAAATCAAAATGGACTCCTCCAGAGGGCCAGTTCGCCTCTTTAGAGTTTTTCATCAAAAAATGCCGTCGTGACGTTCAAAAACTAAAATTCAATTGTGACACTAAATTTTCCAACCTTTCTTCGGAAGAGTGGGCGGCGCTCAAAAATCTTAGCAAGCGGAAAGATATAATTGTCAAATCGGCCGACAAAGGCGGCGCGGTAGTTGTTTGGCGGTCCGACCTTTACAAAGAAGAAGCTTTGCGGCAACTTTCTGACACCTCTTTTTCTGCTAAAGTCGAGTAGATCTCACTTCCACCAACCAAAAAATTGTCAAAGACACGATTCAGAACCTAATAGTCAAACAAGAATTGCCGACTACCGCTACTAATCTCATCATCACTACTCCGAGAACCTCGTGCATTTACTTTTTACTCAAAATCCACAAACCTAACAACCCGGGTCGACCTATCGTTTCTGTCTGTAGTTACCCTAACGAACTCATTTCTAGCTATTTAGACAATATTATGGCGCCCATCGTCGAATCTTTGCCATCTTACATTAAAGACAGTCAAGTTACGCACTTGAAATTTTCCGCGATTTCAATTTCACCGGCGAAGACAAACTAATTTTCACTATGGATATTACATCTCTATACACTGTCATTCAAAACGGCGAAGGTCTTCAAGCACTTAAGTATTTTTTCGATCAACGCACCGTCAAGGAACCAAGCTGGGAAACGCTACTCCGCCTAGCTGAACTATTTTTAACACTTAACTGTTTTTCTTTCGCTGACAACTATTCAGCAAGCAAATTAATGGTGTAGCGATGGGCACAAAAATGGGACCTAGCTACGCCAATCTTTTTGTAGGTTACGTCGAGTACCAATTCTTCAATCAGTACAACGGTCCTAAACCTGAACTCTACGGTCGCTACATTGACGACTGTATCGGCGCAATTTCGTCTAGCAAGGAGTAAATCAATCAATTTATAACCGCCGTTAATTCCTTTCATCCGTCTCTAAAATATACCTGGGAAATTTCCGAAACTTCCCTGGCCTTTCTTGATATCAGCGTTTTTATCAGCAGCAACGGTTTATGTACCAGTGAGCACTACAAACCCACCGATTCTCACAGTTATTTTTTGTATTCATCTTCACATCCATCTCATGTCAAAAACGCCATTCCCTATTCTCAATTTCTTAGACTTCGACGTCTATGTAGTGATGACTCTGATTTTTCCAACAAATCAGAGGAAATGTGCCATTTTTTCGAGAAACGTGGCTATCCTGATTCTGTGGTTCAATCGGGCCATCACCGCGCCCAGCAGATTGATCAACAGTCAGCACTACAGACGTCACAAAAGCAAAAGAATGACAGAATTCCATTCACCTTCACATTTCACCCGCATAATAACCCAGTTAAAGCCATCATTCTTAATAAGATATTGCAAAATGATCCAGAAACTGCTAGAATCTTTTCGGAACCACCGCTGATTTCATTCAAAGGCGACAAAAATGTAGGTAACTTTCTAGTTAACAGCGCATTCAAAACAACTGAACAACCTGGCACTTTTAAATGCGCGCGCTCGCGATGCAAAACTTATCCTTTCATTCAAAACACTTACAAAATATCGGGCCCTAAGCGATCTGTTAAGATCACTGATCGTTTCACGTGTACCTCCGCAAGCTCCATTTTCTGTATATAAACCATACACAACCCACAATTCCTCGATTCGCTCCGACGAAGGGCTAACGCTCGAAACGTCAGCTAATCGAATCCCTGTACGGTAAATTTACATTATCAACTCCTTTGATAAACCAAATTTTCGTGTTTCACTCCCCCACTGACGCAGCACCACAGTTTCTTTAGAAACTAATCCCCTTTAAACAATGCAAGTACAACAATAATGTTTCGAAATTATCAACATTGAGATAAATTAAGGATTAATATCACGCGTGTTTATTAGTGGAAGTTGCTGAAACTCGGACCGAGTCGGGAAATTTTAAAAGGACTCATTGCGATTACGTGTTAACATAAGGACAAAATTTTCTTAACACTGTTGAGGCACGTCGAAAAACAGTCAGCCAAGCAAAATAAAAACACTCGTTCGCTCGCGAGCAAAACAAAAACAAACAAACAATTGAACTACTTCCTTGCGTCCAAAACGAGTGTAGATGATAGTTATTTACATCCAGTCGAGAGAAAAAATACGAGTTTCATTCCTAAAAAAAAGTAACAACGATTAAACCCAATGTTAAGCTTCAACTGAATTAATTCACCTGTGTGGATGACACATTTTGCCTATTTAACTCTGAACACGATGCCACGGTTTTCTTTAACTACATCAACAAGCAACACCCTGACCCTCGGACGTAGAAGAGGGGGTGGGGAGGGGGGCAACATTTAGTTACATTAAATCATATTTTACATGTTCAGCTGTTCAAAACTGTAATTTGTGAGCAAAACGTTTAATTTTGTCAAGAAAAACAAACGTTAGACTGAAAAAAAGTGAAAAATCACCAAAAATCTGCCATATTGGACGACGTCATAGGCCCCAGCGGCGCAATTTGCATATGTAACCCATAATATTAACCTAGTCGTGTAGACGACATAACAGGCTATCTATTGACGGTATAACCTTTTCAAAGTATCTTAACCCAACGAAAACGGGGGCAGGGGTTTCCTCCCACACCCCCTTGTACCACGGTGGGGTATGAGTTTGCTTGTACGTCCGAGGGCTAATTTACACTTTACCATGGAACGGGAAACAGACCATGTTTTTCCGTTTTTAGTTGTTTTAATCCATAACTCCGTCCCACACCAAACAGTAGCCTCCGTCTATCGCAAAAATAATAATAATAATAATAATAATAAAAATAAACCTTAACATGTTTACTCACTAGCTATCTAAGCTTCTCCCCCTTTTCCTACAAAATGGGGTTACTTAAGGACGTTCGCGCTAATTCTTTATACGCATCTAAACTGCGCAGGTAACGCGACAATATTATGTCACGCATTAGTCACAATTGACTTGTCCCCAACTAAACAAACATGGCGCCGTAAACTTCACACCAATTTTACTCGTTTAGTTCGTCGGTGACCCCTGCCTATTTTTACACGAATCATTTACTCTACATGCTCTCTACCAAAACTGATGAAATAAAAAAAAATCTCACTGTAAGAGGTTACATTTTTTTTTTAATTTCTTCCGTTCTGAAGATTTTCGCGCGAACGTCATTAATGTCAAGGTAAAACTTGGATGGGTTTCCATAACGACCTTCAGAAATTGTCTGCCATCCTAAGGAAGAACCTTTACCCTCAGAACCTCATAAACAAATGTATTTCTAAATATATTCTGACGTCGCCCAGCAATAAATAGAAATAAATTATAGGTCAGCAAGAAAACTGAAGCACAAATACACACATAAAAAGAAAAAAAAGAGAAGAGAAGAGGAAAAACGCTATTCGAAGGAGAGGACTCCCCAGGAAGAGGTAAAACAACTGCGAACTGAAAAAGGATAGTTTTTTGGAAAATTTACAGCCCATTCAAAGAGGACATAATTTAAAGGCACTTCTAAAGAAATCATTTTGGAGTTGAATATATAGAATTAGATCAGACATCAGAAATAACTTCATTTGTTTACATTTGAAAAGATTACCACACTTACAAAATTAACAGTTGGCTTGTCAAAGTCCTGAACATCCATTGGGGCAACATTTCCCTCCGTGTATTTATCACAAACTAGTGTGACGGTTAGCGAAGAGCTTCTAATGTTAGAAAAAACAATTTTAAAAATGTTGATCTGCAACAGTAATAATAATAATAATAATAATAATAATAATAATAATAATAATAATGACATTTTATTAATTACTCTGAAATAAAAATTACATCTTTCACAAAGAAAAAAGCTTCAAAAAAAAAAAAACGAACTCCTACAATTACATTAGGCAAAAAACAGTAAATTACAGTTACATAAAAGTCCTGAATTTTTTTTTCAGGCTTCTTTTCGCAATTGCATAAATTGCATTCACCTCGTGCCTTATGAACGCTCGTTCATAATGCAACAAAACTCTTATTGTTAAAGACTTTGTTGTGGATTACAAGGTGAATTTGTTGGGGATTACAGAAACATGGCTGCATATGGAAAGTAGTGAAGTGACTATTGGAGAGCTCTGTCCGAATGGTTATCGTCTCCTGCACACCCCGCGGTCGGCAGGGCGAGGAGGAGGCGTGGGCCTTCTTTATGAGCAAGGTATTGGCTCTAAAACACGGTTACTTATTCATTCTTTTACATCGTTTGAATGCATTGATGTTACTTTTGTTGCTCGTAAGAGTTTGAGAGCAATTGTTGTTTACCGTCCCCCAGGGGGTGCGTCAATTGGAGTTTTTCCGGAGGAATTTTCTGTTCTATTGCAAGAAGCTGTAATATGCCCGGAAGAGCTTTTGATATGCGGGGATTTTAATTTCCATATGGACAACAAGGCCGATTGGAACGCGACACGATTTGGGGAGTTACTGGATTTGTTCAATTTAAAGCATCATGTGTGTGTACCCACCCATAAACGAGGTCATATTTTGGACTTAGTCATTACAAGGAATGAGACTGAGGGTGCCTTAGGCCTAAAGAATGTCACAGTTATAGAACAGTTTATCTCGGATCGTTTGCTTTAATTTGAATTTACGGAAACCATTAAACGAGAGGAGGACTGTTGTTTCTCGTAAATTAAAGGGATTTGATTTCGATGCTTTCAATGAGATGATTGGTTCATCCGGTTTGTCAGACAGGTGTATCTCGCGAAGTATTGAGTCAGTATCAAAGGAGTATGACGAGGTGTTATGCAGGGCTTTGGACCAGCTAGCACCTAAAAGAACTCGCACAATTGTCATTCGACCTAATGCTCCTTGGTATAATGAGGAAATCGCTATTCAGAAGAGGAGAAGGCGAAGGCTTGAACGTAAATGGCGTTCGACTGGTTTTGAAATTGACAGGGTAAATTATTTGGAACAGTGCACTGTTGTAAATGATATGCTTTATAAGGCGAAGGAACAGTATTATTCAGCAGTTATTCTGGAAAATGTCCATGATGGTAAGTTACTTTTTCGTACAGTTGATAAATTACTGCAAAGGAGTATAGACAAAAGATATCCGTCCGCGAACAGTGACCAAGAACTCGCAAATGCCTTTGCTGATTTCTTCAGTGCCAAGATTGTGCGAATTCGTGATGAGTTACTCGTTAGAAAACAGAAGCTGGGGGAGCGCACTATGGAGGACTTTGAGTGTACATCCTGCTTTAGCGAGTTCACAATGGTAACAGATGAAGACGTCTTAGGGTTGATTAGGGGTTCAGCTATTAAGGCATGCGCACTGGATCCACTTCCAGCGAGTATCATGCGGAAATGCTATTCTAGTCTTGTCCCTATTTTTAGAAGGGTGATTAATCTGTCATTGTCATCTGGAGTGCTGCCCAAGGAGCTTAAGGTCGCGCTGCTATCACCTATCCTTAAGAAATTAAACGTAGATTTTGAGCAGTTTAGCCATTTTCGCCCTGTATCAAATTTTAATTAGAGAAATCGGTGTTTGTGCAATTGAATTGCTATCTTAGCGAAAATGATCTACATGAGCCTTTTCAATCAAGATTTTTCACAGCACTGAGACTGCACTTCTCACTGTTACAAATGACATTATGCTGTCATTGGATAAGGGCGAGAATGTTTTCCTTGTCTTATTGGATTTGTCGGCAGCATTTGATACCGTTAACCATTCCTTGCTGCTGGCACGACTACAGAAATCATTTGGTATCGGTGGAACTGTACTGCAATGGTTCGATTCTTATCTTTCTCATAGAATTCAGTTTGTTAACATCAATGAGGCGAATTCTACGGTACGAGATCTTCCCGTGGGTGTTCCCCAAGGTTCAGTCCTGGGACCTGTACTCTACCTTCTGTATACTGCGCCACTTGCTAAAGTGATAAGATCCTATGGCTTGGATTATCATCTTTACGCCGGCGATACTCAGTTATACTTTGCATTTAAATCGGTGGATGTGGATGCTGCTAAACTGAGCGTCGAGAACTGCATTTCGGCAATATGTCGCTGGATGGATCTCAACGAATTGAAGCTAAACCACGACAAGACGGAGGTCATGCTCATCCACTCTAAGTATCGTCCCCCTCCATCCTTTCAGTCCTTATGTGTTGGTGATGAGAGCGTGGCTGCGTCCCAGTCGGCTAGGAGTCTTGGTGTTATCTTTGATGAGCACATGTCTTTTCATGAACATGTGTCTTGCATCTGTAGATCATCTTTTTACCATCTCAGGAACCTAGCTAGAATTAGGAAGTATCTCACTAAAGAATCAGCTGGACTTGCTGTTCATGCATTTGTTACATCGAAACTAGATTATTGTAATGCATTATTATACGGCCTACCTAAGTATCAGTTACAAAGATTGCAGTATGTACAGAATACGGCGGCTAGAGTTGTGTTGCAAGTGAGTAAGTTTCAGCATATCACACCTGTTTTGTGAGAGCTTCACTGGCTACCAATTCAATATCGTATTATTTTCAAGATTCTGCTCCTCGTGTATAAATCACTGAATGGCACATCGCCTAGCTATTTAGCTCAGAAACTACATTATCGTTCTCATACTAGATCACTGAGGTCTGTTAGTAATGAACTTTTAATGCAACCTGGATCGTATACCAAGACCTACGGGGATAGAGCTTTCGCTGTTCATGCACCAAGAGAATGGAATCTACTACCCTACGAAATTCGGAAGTCCAACACCATCTCGATTTTTAAAAGATCACTTAAGACGTACTTGTTAACTAAATTTAGCAATAATAGATCACTGTTTTTATAGATTTGTATATATGCGTTAGTTTTAATTTTTCCTCTTTTAATCACGGTTTGATAGCTGCTTTAGTTTTTGAATTGTAAGTATATTAGGATACGGTTGTAAATTTGTAAATATTTATTTTTACTGTTGTTTTACATGATTGTAAAGCGCCTTGAGCATAGGAGAAGAGCGCTATAGAAATAAAGTTATTATTATTATTATTATTATTATTATTATTATTCACAACTGCGAGGATCATTCTTCATTTGATGTCATTTCCGCAGTTCATATATGATTCATTTCATGTATCATTCACACTCATTTCTCTCACGGGAACATATGAACCCACAATTGACCTGTTCCCAACGTCGGTGGCTTCATAGCTCAGTTGGTTAGAGCATCGAACCGGTAATCGCGAGGTCACGGGTTCGAACCCCGTTGAAGTCCTGAATTTTTTTCAGGCTTCTTTTCGCAATTGCATCAATTGCGTTCACAACTGCGAGGATCATTCTTCATTTGATTTCATTTCCGCAGTTCATATATGATTCATTTCATGTATCATTCACAATAATAATAGCAATAATAATAATAATAATAATAATAATAATAATAATAATAATAATAATAACCTCTGTCATGGCTGAGCGAAAGCAGTCCAAACCAAGACGGAAATGGACTCAACATATGAATGACAACCTTTTGATCTGCAAACGACGGGCTGTGGCTATGACAACATCAGGGCAACCTCTGCTTGAGAGGAATGGAAAGAAGAAGGGTTATATCAAAATTATGAAGGAACTTTGGGATGCTAAAGGTTATGGAGAGCTTGGATTCTCGACTCAAACCTTGCGTGATCAAGCCGCAAGGCTTGAAAAATCAATAGGAGTGAATTCTCAAAATACATCAAGGGACGAACGGGCAGAATTGAATTTTGAGTTCTTTGCTGCTAGATCAAACATGTCTTCAGATTGTCAACCTGTGATTGATCCAAATAACTTTATTTCTCAAGCTATCAACTTGTCTGACACAGATGCAAATGCAAATGCAAGTGCAAGCGCAAATGCAAACGACGTTCACACCTCGAACGCAAACGCAAGGAAGTTGAGATACGTAAGCGCAGTCGTCTTTTTCAAGATGGCGGACGAGACGGAGATTTTCATGCTACTACTTTTCCTGCTTTTCGCTTACCAACTGATAAAGAGACGAAAAAGACGTGTCCAGACGTTTTTATCGTGTACAAAGTATATCGTTAGAATATAGTAGGATTAGTTCCTACTTTGTGAAGGTGCCACCTTGATATTAAAACTGGCAGGGGAAATAAACCGCGCTGGGTAAAAGGGGGTGTCCCTTATACAATACAATACAAATTTATTGTCAACTCCCCATGGGGGCTTTTCAGAGACAAGTATTAATAGTACAGGTAATCAAAAAAAGAAAAAAAATAGTATCACAAATTGATTATCAATAAACTATTAAGAAACTATTTACATATAAATTTATGGCATTAAGAACTATTGACATGTAAATTTATGACATTAAAAATTGATTTAAAAGGAAGGCTTTCATTTTACGTTTAAAAATGATAAGAGATTCGCTTAATTTAAAGTGGGGTTTTAACGCATTCCACAATGTTACAGTTCTGTAATAAAAAGATCTCTGTCCCGACTTGGTTTTAAAAAGCGGTATATTAAGCTGGGAAGATGATCTGGTCATCCGACCACTGATATTCCCTCTAGAGATAAAATTTGAACTAAGGTAGTTTGGTACCTGACCTGTCATAGATTTAAAGGCCAAGATGGCGTCTCTTAGATACAGGTGGGACTTAACTGGTATCCATCTCAGGTCTTTCAGGGCTGGAGATACGTGGTCAAACTTCCTTGTCCCAGAAACTATGCGAACAGCAAAATTCTGTACTCCTTGTAGTTTGCGTATATTACTGGCAGAAGTATTCGACCAGACGGACGAGCAGTAATATAACTTACTAAACACGAGGGAATTAATTATTGTAACAAGTATGTCTTTTCTAAATATATGTTTAACTCGGCTAATTTGCCCTAGGGCAAACATACAAGATGATGCTGTTTTAATTATGTGGTCGTTGAATGAGAGTTTACTATCAAACACTACACCCAGGTCCTTAACAGAGTCGACGGGTAAAAGATCTTTACCCAAGAGGGTAAGGCGAAAATCCTGAAGTTTCGATATCATTTGCCGACTTCCATATACAATCAGTTTAGTCTTGTCCGGGTTCAGGAGTAGCCTATTATTAAAACACCAATTACGTAGTTTAATAAGATCATCGTTCATCGCGGCCATAGTCGATTTACAGTCCTGCACTTGGAATGACATAAGCAATTTAGTGTCATCAACGTAGCAGTCCGTAGAACAGTGTTGTGGGATTGATGGCAAGTCATTGGTGTAAGCCGTGAAGAGCAAAGGACCGAGGATGCTTCCTTGGGGAACACCGTACCTCATTAGCAGGGGTTCAGAAAGAGCAGTATTTATACGCACAGCTTGGTACCTGTTTGACAAGTAGCTCTTGAACCACAGGATGGCAGAGGGTGACAAGCCAATATCTTGTAATTTTTTAAGCAGAATATCGTGGCTGACACTGTCGAATGCCTTGCTCATATCAAGGAGAACTACAGCTGATGTTTTCTTTTGGTCAATTGCGGTGAGAATGCGATCAGAAGTGTAGATCAGTGAAGTCTCGGTGGAATGCCACTTTTTATTACCACTTTGATGGGCGGAGAGACGATCATTCTCTACCAAGTAGGGCATAAGTTGATTTAAAGCGATACGCTCACATAGTTTTGAAAGAACAGGTAATAGAGATATAGGGCGGTAGTTATTTGGCTTTTCGTGATCGCCTTCTTTCAACACGGGGATCACTTCAGCTGTTTTCCAGTCAATTGGAAAGGTATTACTTGCGAGGGACTGATTAATTATGGACGTCACGGACGGCAAAATGGCAGGAAGGCTATGCTTGATCATTCGAATGTTAATTTTGTCAATCCCCGGGGCTTTGTCACTTGGCATTAATGTAATTACCTTTTGGACTTCGTCACAATTGACGGGTCTAAATGAAAATTGTTGTGAAGGGAGGTAGCACCTTGGCACAAAAGATGATTGTGTGAGGTCGTAGCTGCATTCATTTGCCAACGAGTAAATTTTTTCAACTGTGTTTTGACCGATAGAGCTAAAGAATTCATTAAACTCTTTGGCCACTGCGTCATCGCTGTCGCTAAAAAACTTTTTCTTCACAGATTTTCTGGGGATACATGATCGTATCGTTTTCCAGACGCACCTTGGATTATTGGGATTGCTTCTGATCTGATTTTCAACATGTTCCCGTTCAGCTAATCTTAATTCGCGCTTAACTTCCCGCTTAAAATTCTTGTAGGCAGCCCAGTCCAGGGGATCGTTAGACTTCCTTGCGATCTTTCTCCAGTAATCTTTAGTTCTAATTAAGGAGCGGATCTCATCGGTGACGCATGGGTTTGGTCGGCTTCGCAATTTCATTTTTTTAATAGGTGCATGGTCGTCTAGGATTGGGTTGAACAATAGGTTGAAAGCGTTTAGTTTATCATCTACGTCCTCAAAACAATCGGTAACCGACCACGGAACGCGGTTCAAATCAGCCAGAAAGGATTCAGGGACGAAGTCTTTATAACTTCTTGTAGTTACATAAATCGGCTTGGAACGCTTTTTCTTTAACCCCAGCGAAATGAAGACCAGATCGTGATCGCTAAATGGAGCAGGTACAACCTTTGCTTCTCTTATGAGACTTGTGTTTGAAGCGAGGATAACGTCGATTAAAGTCTCTGATGTCTCTGTTATCCTTGTAGGTTGTTTAATTACTTGGGTCAGATTGAAAATTGAACAAAAATTCATGACCGCCAGAGATCCATGATCTTGAGGGTTTAGCAAGTTACAATTTAGATCTCTTAGGACGTACACATCGTGGTTTAGCGATAATGCCGAGATAAGAGCATCGCTGAACTCAGCGTCAAAACAATTTAAATCAGAGTTAGGCGGTCTATATACTGTGCAAATAACAATCGACTTGCAGCGACCAACCTGTACTTGAAGCCACAGCTGGTGAAAGCCCGCGGATGAAATGAAAGACAAGTCATATAAATGTTTAGTCTTATAAGATTCTCGAACATATGCACAAACGCCACCGCCAGTCTTTTCATCACGATTGAGGCGATATACATCGTAGCCTGGAATTTCCACCTCCAAATCCGTAATAGAATTGTCCAACCAGGTTTCAGAAACGGTGAAGATGTCAAAATCATTTTCTGCCAGAAGGTTTTTAGTTAAGATGTAATGATCCCTATTTTTTATAGAGCGAGCATTCAGGTGTGCGATCTTTATATCACTCTGTGGTTTCCCAGCGCCGTTTCCATTGACTGGCATTCCAGGATTTACTTCTATATCACCAGCAAGAAGGATGAGGTTGAAGTCAAAGGAGGCAGTAGAATTTGAATAATACCGAACTCTGCTCTTAGAAAACCGTCGGTAGCGACGACTAGTTGGCTTCTTCAGTTTCATTTGAAGCGGGCTCAAGATGGCGGTTAGGCCAGGCTCGAATCGCAGTAACTGTGGTGCTACGTAGAAGGTCGTGGAAAGGAACTTCGGCTCAAACTGAAAATCATCTCCATAGTTAAAGTTATTGAGTCGATCTCTAACCGCTCCAGTGTAGAAAGAGCTTGCCAGGATAAGAGATAAAACCGAAATGGCCGGAGCAAGACAAAATGCGGCCGCCATGTTGAAATATTCTCATATTTTCTGTTGGTGTTTAGCTCAGTATTTAAAGTATCCCTCCGAACCCAAAGAGAAGGTTTTAAGTGGTGAATTTATGTGTTTTAATATTTCATATTATGGGTTTGTTGCTTTAAAAGGAATAAAAAAAAAACAGTGAGAAATCCCCAACCGAACCCGTACCCATGGAAGACGCCATCTTGGGTTCAACGTTAACCGTGGAGGCATGGAACAAGTGTTTTCTTACCTTGCGTTTGCATTTGCGTTTGCGTTGCCCGGTTCACACGTGCGAAATACAAACGCAAGCGCAAATGCAAGCGCAAGAAAATGAACATTTTTCCATTTCTTGCGTCGGCGCTTGCGCTTGCATTTGCATTTGCGTTACGGTAGTTCACACGTGTATTTCCTTGCATTTGCATTTGCACTTGCACTTGCATTTGCGTCGCACGTGTGAACCAGGCTTAAAGCCCTGTTCAAACGGCGCTTGATAGTCGATGATAGTTGAAAAGTCCAAAACTATCATCAACTATCATCAACTATCATGCGCGCGGTCAAACGGCGAAAACTATCATCGACTATAATGAGATTTTTGAGCAGGTTCAAAGTGAATGGTAGTTGATGTAGTCCTGTCCCAGAACTCCCTCTTACTCCGCCTTGCATAGGGTGGAGCGGGAGAAGAGAGAGTCCTGTAAGACTTGCAGGCGCATGCTCGGAACAAGCCAATCAAATTAAACTAGGCACCAGCCTTTTATTAGGGAGCTTTAGCAACGAGGACGGCAACGGCAACGAGAACGTCACAGAACAATGGGTTTAATTAGCAAAAACAATCACTATGCCCGTGCGTTTTATATTTTCGTACATTTCTTTGTTGTCCTAGGCAAAACAACAACGTGAAAAGACCAAATTTTAGGTTTTCTCGAGAACGTGAGCGCATGGCGGTAATTTTTTTTCGCAGCTTTAGTAGTAATATTATGAAAGGTGTTCGTCATCGTGCTTTCAAATGACAGCTGAGTTAATCTTTTGTCTCACGATTGAGTCACAAAGATGTAGCAAAGATGTATCAAAGATGTAGATATGGATCGCGATCCACATCTTTGTGACTCAATCGTGAGACAAAAGATTAACTCAGCTATCATTAAGTAGTAATATAGTCAGTGAATAGTTCGCCAGCATTTTCGAAGTTAAACAAATTGCAATAATCACGAAAGAGTTACAAAAACGGAAAGTTAGATTTTAAAACGACATTTTTGCTGTCGTGGCCGCCGTCGCTGCTAAAGCTCCCTATTGTCCATCCCTTTCCATCCAGGTTTTGCGGTCAGTTTCGCGGGAAATTAAAATACAAAGTTGCACTACTTCTTCTTCTTGCTACTTCTTGAGTGCTCTCGTCACTTCCTTGAGTGCCTTATAACAGAACAAAGCACGGTTAAGGCTTTTTTACCTGTTTGATCATGTAGTTTTCCCCACATTTGCTAATAAATTCGTTTCAATTTGTGATTAAACTGAGCATATTTTGTTTTCAGCTTGCGCGCGCGGAATGGCGTCAGTGATCGTACATGTTGCGTCAACACTGTCTTGTTTTTTTTTTTTTTTAATACTTCTTAACGGGCGGCTAAAACCAGTCAATTAAAACAAGCAGCTCTTAGAATTCGTATCGTCAGTTCTATGGTATGACTGTACTATTTTAGTCGAGAAGTTTATTCAGTTTTTGAATTGTAAAAAGTTCCAGATTTGTAATGATTTTGAAACTGCACGCGCAGACAAATGGCGTCATCCACGTGCTTTAGTACCAAGTATGGTTTTTCCCCCAGAACAGGGCAAAAAATGGCGCCCTTCCAAGCATGCGCCTGCACGTTGTACGGGACTCTCTCTTCTCCCGCCCCACCCTATGCAAGGCGGAGTAAGAGGGAGTTCTGGGACAGGACTATAGTTGATGATAGTCGGTGATAGTGCATCTTGATGATAGTTTGTGTTCAAACGCGCGTGATAGTTAAATTAACAAATCGAATGTGGTTTAGCGTTGTCTATAGTCTTATCGACAACGATATTCGTCATCACAGTGGTCAAAATGTTGTGGACTCACGAGGTGCAGCCGAGTGAGTCCACAGCCAATTTTGACCACTGTGATGACGAATATCGTTGTCGATAAGAGTATAAACAACGCTAAACCACATTCGATTTGTTTTTTACCACAATATCAGCGTCAAAGAAAATGTTAATTTCAGAGCGCGCACTGAAAAAAGGCATTGCGTGACACGTTGACGCGAGCAGCGTTGTCTAGACTCTTATCGACAACGGTAAATTAGCCAATAAGATTGGGAGATTACTAGCAATCGTGGTAAAAACTATCATCGACTATCATTACCGTTTGAACGGGGCTTAACTGATGAGTGGACTAACTTTTGTTGGTCTACGAAACAGAGCTGTAATGAAATCCATATGTACTCCTACCGAGTAGTCTACATAGTGATATATATATATATATATATATATATATATATATATATATATATATATATATCTATCTATCTATCTATCTATCTATCTATCTATCTATCTATCTATATATATATATATATATATATATATATATATATATAACCATCGTTCTTATATCAGTGCGTTCATTTCGGAGAATCGAAAAACAGATTTTTGATCAAAAAATGGATTTTGCGATTTTGAATCTAATGAATCCCTTCTGGGGAAAGATTTACTGGATTTGAAATTCATGATTCTAAACCCGGATCTGTGATCTGCTCCGTTCTTTTCACCTATGGATTTGAAATTAATCTCATTGACCAGCGATTTTTCCTGTTTATGATAACTTTTGATAGGTATATGACAACCATTGATCGCTCCTATTGCTTCAGGAAAACGTTTTATCTCTTCAGATTTGTCATCCTCCTATAAGCCTTTGACCAGACGAAAACTCCATAAATTCCTGGAAAAAAATTACGGCAATCACTTTACAAACTCGCCTATAAACATGAAAAGCACTCCACCTTGTCACGTCAAACTATCGAAGGCTTTCGTGGTTTCTGCAGACTCATCAAATCACAAGTACTTGCTTTCGAAGTGGGTTGAGCTGATGCGTTATGGTACCACATACAGCTGCTACAATCGTTCCAAGCTGTCGACTGTTCGCTTGGACATTCGAAAGTGACTGCGGAAACAGTAGACTTTGTGGCACAGTAGACTCCACGTAATTTTAAATTCTCGCGCCTTTCTTCCTGATTCTGTGAAAGTAACGCCAGGACGCAATGGTTGGTGTTTGAAAAATAAGTGACGAGCACTCTTGTGCTTGACGAGGTATGTGATGATAATACTGAGAACTTGAGCTCGTCACTTGTTTTGACGCTTTATTCGATGAATATGCGAGATTGCCGTAGTAACACATTCCTTTTTCGGATTTTGTGTTCCAAACGGTCGTGAAATCTGGTGAATCTCGGATCAAAAATCCGTTTTTGGATTCTACGAAAGGAACACACCCTTATTTACATAATCAATGATGCGGTTAATTCAAATGATTAAATGTTTATTAATTGTTCCTGTGGCGGCAAGAAGATGCACGTTCATTACGTTTGTTAAGTGATGACAAATCAGGTCGGCAAATAATTAAAAATTTCTCTGTAAGGCAGGGATTTAATCTTTTACTTGAGCTGTTGTAGGTTGAGTTTGATGAAATTATACGCCATGAGATAAAGTGGTCAATGTTCTGGTCTTTAAGAGTCCAGATATGTTTGCTGAGTTCGGTCGAGTTTGTGCAAGTGCTCAATAGCAGAGCTAGAGCTATTAATAATTATAATCCAAAAGTTAGGTTACTTAAACATTTACTGCAACTCTGAGTTTCATGCTTCTTGCGAAGCAATCATCAGGCAACTGCCAGAAAAAAAACGGTTACAAACACAGATATTTGAAATATAGAACAATGTATACATTACATACTACTTTTTTTTACAAGTAGGCGTGTCGCGTCACGCGGCATCGTTATTGCTAATCAAAGAATGATATTTTTTAACAGAAATTTTCTAACATGTCTACAACACGATGTCAACTCAATTTCCATAAATATATAAATTTGAGTGTTATTAAACGCCACGTTAAATAGTTATATGCTCCACTCAGTTACTATGGGGTCGTTGGTTGATTTAGAAAATAAATGAAAACAGAATCTAGTGTATAAGTGTCAATGGTTAATATAACTGCCTGGTGCAGGGTTTGAATATTGTCGCGTCTTAAAAAAAGCCCTTCGAAAATTCTCTGGGCAGTTTTTAAAGAACCATTTTCGAAGAACCATTTGAAGGGCTTTTTTAATACGCGTCAACTCCTGGAAGCAGTTGGTGTCTGTAAAACGAGGACCGGATACCTGGGGATGGAAAAAAATAAAATAAATAAATAAATAATAATTTAAAGAAGAACAATTCCTACTACTGTGGGAACACTATCGTGGACGCGGTTTATTTTTTCCTAGAGACTTTGAGAAATGCTCACCCCCGAGCAGACATTACACGACAAATGCCCCATCGTGGGAACTCGCAACCAGAAAAATCCCTGAGAAACGTGCGAAGAGGATGGGTACAATTGGAAATATTCAACTGTCGCCTTGTATTTGTCTTGTATTTGTCTTCCCCCCCCCTCCCCCACAGGGCAATCAATCTTGAGTCTCAAGCAGTCGCAACAACTTAAACAATTCCTCAGCCGAAAATACAAGAGTATAGTGTGCCAAGCCCCCACCCCCTCCTCCGCTAAAAAAAAAAATTAACTGCGCGCAACAACATTTTATTACAAAATTCGCGAGTATAACAAAGACCACACAAAGGTATTATCCGATTTTGGTAGATGCCAATTAACTCCGCCTATCCCGCGTTGGTAAAGCGCACTATGTGTTTGTTTTTAATTATTACATTTTCCCCACTCACGGTACCCTTGGCAATAAAACGTATTTGTCGAGCGACAAGGAGATTCGCCATTAAAATGCGAACGGCGAAATCCTAAAAAATTTCTATCCTGTCCTAAAAAGCTGTAAAAAATATAAAGAACGCGTTTTATGGCGTCTGCTACAGGAAAAGAACCCAGTAAATTTTCTTCAGCGCAAATATGTTATCTCTACAAAGGACAAAGGACATCGAGAAATCAATCTGGTTTTCACAGTTTTTCTTTGTTGTTGAAGGCGAAGCGACGGTGATTACAACATTTCGTATAAAACGACAAGTCATTGTTCCCGTTTCTATGGTGAAAGACACAAAAAAAGCTGCTTCAATTCATTGGGGTGATGGCTTTAAATTTCTTTTTTAGATCTTAGCCGCTTTCTTACGACCAACAGCTAAAAAATGTAACTTAAATTCCCGCGTTGTGTTCTGGTCTTAGATCATCAATAAGCCCAGAGACAAGACGACAATAATGGCCCTTTTTTGCTCATGGATGACTTAGTCAGGCCATGATGATGATGACTCACTCACTCACTCACTCACTCACTCACTCACTCGATTCTGATTAAATTTATTCATTAAAGTTGGATGAAACATTTCTTCTGCCCCTCCCCTGGTAAGTATCGTATTTTTCCCCGCAGTCCTCTTTGCGGAAGGTTTGCAAGTTTCAGGGGTTAGGAGAAGCTAGACTGTTTATGTATCATTAAGTGAATATGAAAAGCTTGTGGTGCGGATGAAATACCAGCTCGTGTTCTTAAAGAACTGGCCCCATTTATTGCATCTTGGGTTAGTTTTATATTCCAACAGTTCTATGACACAGGAGCAGTACCCTCTGAATGGACTAAAGTCCTGGTTACAGCTATTCATAATAAGGATTCAAAGTCAAACCCTGCTAATTATCGCCCTGTTTCTCTTACTTCCTTGTGTTGTAAGGTTATGGAACAAATTATTTTGAGACACACTGCAAAACACTTGGCCGCAAACAATATCCTGATCGATCAGCAACCTGGATTTAGACAACGCTTCTCGTGTGAAACTCAACTTATTATATGACTGGCTCCTTCAGCGGTCAAGATGAATCAATTCTGCTACTGTGATTGGCCACCCGCGAGGTCAAGATGGACCATCTTGACCGCTCGGGATAGCCCGTTCGTCCCGCGTTTTACTGTCTTTTAATAGCGTCCTTTGAGTCATATAGTAAATCCTTTATTGACCAAGCTTGTTCGGTCAAGATGGCGGGATATTGGCCTCGCTCTTTTTTTGCGTGTTTATGAACCTCGACTTCGTCTCAGTCCATAAACACGCAAAAAAAGAACTTGGCCAATATCCCGCCATCTTGACCTCACGCTTGGCCAATAACCCATATTTATTTCAGCAGTCAAAAACTGGGTTCAATGCAATAGCTCGCGTTCACAAACTGACATAATCCTTCTCGACTTCTGTAAAGCCTTTGACTCCGTGCCTCACCAGCGTTTATTGTTAAAACTTGATTATTACGGAATATGTGCGGAAAGACTGCAGCATGGATCAAGGCCTTCTTAAGCAATCGCTCCCAAGTGGTGTCCGTAAATGGCACTCACTCCAGCCTTCAACCTGTACCTTCTGGTGCACCCCGAGGCTCAGTACTGGGACCTGTTTTATTTTTCACTATATATTAACGATATTACTGATCACATCCAGTCAACAATGCGGCTCTTTCTATTCAAGCGTGTGATCAAACCATTTTTAAGGGCCAGACAAGATGCAACCTAAATACCATAACACCTTATATCTATGTTTTTGTCTAAGCACACTTATATATTTAAAATACACGTCTTTTCTTTATTTTTAAATGCTTTATTTTTATATTTGTTGTGTATGAGTATGAATATATGAAAAATATTTGAACGTCGGATTAATGATTAGATATGTGAAAATGCAGAAAATCCTTTGTGTTAAAAAATTGGGCAACGCAGTGACATCATGTAATCCAAAATGGCCGCGCCCTTGAAATTTAAAAGCGAAAATAGGCGATGGTAATAACGACTTTTTTCACACTTAAATGTTATATCCACGTTTTAAAACAAAATTTGGAATCTAGCTATTATTTCCAACAATTTAGCGTCAATTTGTTGTAAGAGCAGAGGTTCCCTTTAGCAAAAAATACTCTTTGTAGCTCATTTTACTTTTTCAAACTGTGGACTCCACAAACTGGAAGAAGTCACTAAAAGTAGTATTTCTACAAATGCTTGTGAAATTCAAAGCAAATGACGGAGAGTTAGAGGGGGTGGGGTACCTGCAACAGCTCTTAAGAGCTTAGTGCTGTAGCAAAGGGAAGTGAAGAAGCAAGAACACTGTATATTTTGACCCTAGCGCTAAATATATCCCTAAATCTAACCCCAACCCTAACCACAACCCTAGCCTTAACCTAACCCCAATTCTACCCCTAACCCTAACCTAACCCTAACCCACCAATCTAGCCTTACTCCAAGCCTCGGATCTTTAATCCTAAAGCCAAAACAATACCTTTTGCCCTAAAATCCACATTGTAAACCCACGCTTAAGCTAGGCTTGGCCATGGCGTTCAGTTTTTGGTGTAAAAAGGACTGGTCACGTGACCTAACTTTTTCCCTTAACTCATTTCCGTCAGGCGATTTGGTCACCTTTTTTGCAATTTCTGAAGGGTAGGAGGTCAAATCGACCTAGCTACCCCATATAAGGGGTTACCACGGAGATTTCGCTGGTCTACAACACCGAAGGCTCTGTCTTTGATGTCACGCTTGTCACGCTAGCTGTCGTTTATTTCTAAAGGAACACTACAGCTACAATTCGTTGCGTATTTGGTTTATAAGTGTGTTTTTCGAGCCATTTTCCACTCCAGAAGCCCCTTGCCTGGCATCATAAAGCTGGGTTGATGGGTAGGGGCAATCCTTTGAAAGAAAACAGAGGTGAGAAGCAATTTCACCCGAATTGGGCCGCTCAACGTATTCGAGCGAGTGATAGAAATTCACGGATTGAAGTTACGTCTTAAGCCCTTTTGTGAGTGGATTCCGGGACCTGGCATGGCAATTTTGGCGAGTTTTAACTTGTAAATAATGCAATCGGTGCAATGTTTTGTCAGCAGGGCCGGGTGGCTCGACACTTGTAAAAAATATCTGAAATGGAAATTGGCGGACTGTCATGCGCCCGTTATCCAAGAAAAGCCCAGAATTCCTTTGGGTCACAAATGCGAACATGGCAGACCAGTGAGAGCAAGTGAATTCAAATAGCGTTATTGGGGTTGTGATAAAGAAGTGAGAACGAAAATGTCGAACAGATTGCAAGAACTGGAGTCGAAGTTTGTCGCCATTGTAAACTTTTAACATCAATAGGAAATTTTCTTTTCAAAACTTCATGACAAAGTTGCATGAATTTTGCTGTTGTACGAGGGCGATTTTGGTTTAGCAAGAGAATAAACAGTCATATTAAATGAAAATTGGGTGTTAAGGTCAGTTTCCAGGGTGATGAAGTCTACAAAAGTGACCTTTTGGCCACGACAGTGGTTCATTTCAACCTTAGTTCGGGATTTGGGAAAGTTGCAGGTTTTCAAAGCCATCGTTCCCACAGGAACGATATTTGGTAAGCCTGACGGGAAAGAGTTAGGCAGTAGTGAAAATAAAGCCTGAAAAAAATTCAGGCTTGTATGGGATTCGAACCCACGACCTCTGGGATAGCGGTGCAGCACTCTACCGACTAAGGTAGAGGTAGGTAGGTATACTTTATTTAAATCAAGAAACACTCTAGCCTCAAAAACACTAAGCTGGTTTCCATGGCGGGCGTGTTTATACGGACATAAAAATGAAAGTAAAGCTAATACTACGAGTTAATAATATGATAAATATAAAACTACGAAAATTCAGCTAATAACGAGAACTAACCGTTATAAACTAAATATTAAAAAGTATTAGGATAGCTAGGACATAACTATATAGAGACTATATAGAGACTATATAGCATGACATGACCCAATTACGTTTTGATATATTTATTAAATGAATATATCGATTCCGCTAGTTTTGCTTCATTTGGGAGTTGGTTCCAAAGCATCGCGCCGCGGTATTTGAAACTTCCTTTTAGAAACACTCTCTTCGGTTTAGAAGTGTCAGATCTGTAGCACTATTTCTAAGATGGTAATTAGTCTGATCAACATTCCTTCTACCAAAAGAGTTCCTGAGGTCGGGCGCAGTGTCGTCATTTAGTATTTTAAACATCAATGTTGATTTGGCCCGGAGCCGCCTCACATCAAGTGTGTCCCAAGAGAGGGTCTCGATTATTTAAGCGGAACGAATATCATAACTGGCACCAGTAAGAACTCTAGCAGCGCGAGATTGAAATCTTTGTAACTTATCTTTTAATAAATTGCCGCAGTTGTCCCAAAGAGGGGAACAATATTCAAAATAAGGCTGTACTAGGCTCTTATAAACTTTTTTAAGCGTATTAACAGGGACAAAGGGCTTGATACGCCTCATCGCTCCAATGTCCGCACTGGCCTTCTTACAAATCATGTCGATATGACTATCCCAACTAAGTCTTTCATCTATCTGAACCCCTAGGTATTTATGTGTATCAGTTCGAGTTATGGGTGTATTATTTACTACAACTGGTTGTTCGGTATTCTTATTGTTCAGATTATATGAAGAGCCAATAAACATCAATTTAGTCTTAGAGGGGTGCATTTGAAGTTTATTTTCTATAAGCCAGTTGCGGACATGAGCGAGGTCAGAATTTAGTTTAATGACAATTTCGTTGGCATCGTAAGAGGATGAGAAGATCTGGGTATCATCTGCATACATACATGGAGTAGTTGATCTTAAACACTCAGGCAGGTCGTTAATACGGACCTTTAGCAAAGAGGACGAGAACGTGAACGTCGACGTCTATAGCCGTTAGGGCACTGGGTCGAGACCTTTTCACGGCGGGAAAAATAAAAGCTTTAGCGAGTAAGACGTGGTGGTGAACAAAGACTGAAACAAAGTTGAGAACAATAACAAAAACTTTCGAAAATGG
>JAEMWC010000743.1:245000-250000 GCA_016490735.1 Pachyseris speciosa
GGCTTCTCCTGAGGAACGAATTCTCTTAGAGGGGCCGGTTTCTTCTTCATCGAACGATCATGGCTCCTCGCTAACGCTTTCAGTCAACACCCATCAAGGTCTTCTCCACGGCGAATTCTACATGCATAATTCTCAACTTTTCTCCTGTTTAACCTGCAATCAATGAGCGAGTAGCTGAAGAGTTCAGTGGCCGAGCAAGGCTAAAGTGAACGCGCTGACTATAGAGCTGAAATTGGAAGGCTTGGGGTAGCCTGCGTGCAGGCGCTAGAAAGGGAAAGGAGAGAAGGGGAGCGCGAGGAGCGCGACGGGAAGGAGGGAAAAGGAAGCGCCTAAAGCAGTGCTATTGTTATTTCATTCCATCCCCTGATTAAGCCCGTGATTGACATATAATTAATTCTGACCAATGGCGATTTTTTTCGTCCCAAAACAGAACGAAAACTACGAAACAAACAATGGCATTGCTGCGGGCGCTTCCCTTCCCCTTCCTTGGCGCTCCCCTCGCCTAGCACGCGCGCCCTCGCCACCTCCCCTTCCCCTTTCTAGCGCCTGCCACGCAGGCTAGGCTTGGGGAAAATGTTGTGCCGGGGTACGTGTGACCAGATAGCCACAGCTGTGGATAATATTTCATTCTTTATGCGAAATTTAAAACCGAACAGCGGGATACTGGAACACGATTCAGCGACGCTGTTTCGCAGACGCCCCTTTTCCAGTGTTGACTCTGAGCATCGAGAAAACTCGGCGAGCGTCTTTCCGACAATTTCTTCTTCAAGTTTCAACTCTCCCGCTTAAAGAACTGTTGATAGAGAAAACTCGGATTTCGAAAACCACTGGGCATGACGGCGAAAAACTTAACGTGAATTGAAGTGAAATTTTGAGGAGGTTAAAGAAGGGATTGAAATGTTAAATCAAAGGCATCCTGTGGTAAGCTCGTGGAGTAAGTAAGATACTGTGTCAAGGAGGTGATATAGGGAATTATCAAGCCTATAGAGTGGTTTGAAATGCAGTGTAATACATTTTTTTCTGTTTTACGATTTGATTCATTTGTTGTATCTTGACAGTTGTTCATTGAATGATTGATATACATTGTGGAATGGGAGTTTTGAAATCGGGTCCGGATAATCTGCAAGCCAGCGAGCCATGCGAGCCGTGCGAGCCATCGGAAAATATATGTGTTTTTCTATTTTTTATTGGAAATAATTCGTTTTGTAATTGGTTTTGCTTCTGGAAATGACTTTCAGAGTTTTGCAATCGCGATCGCTCGCGAGCGCCATATTAGATGCATAAGAGTCTGGGTCAAGGGAGAGCGACAAATTTTGACTTTCTTTTTTATTTTTTTTTTATTTTATTTTTATTATTCAAACAATATTTTTTCTACGGCACTTGCTCTAAGAGCACATAGTGCTCATCAAGAGAGCTTATGCCGTTTACATTATTATTATTATTATTATCAAAGATCACGATCAAAGCTAAGACACAACAACGACAACAACAACAACAAAAACAGAAGCTAAAACAATAAAATAAAAATAAAATAAAATAAATAAATAAATAAATAGATTCAATTAAGAGAAACGATTTGATTGGGAGATAAAAGACTGACCAGCATAAACAATCTCGACTAGTCTTTCTCTCCTGCTTCGTTCTTGCGAACGGTTGAGCGTGCTCGTGGCCCGGGCCGGGTCAAAAAATCTTCAATCCTTTTGACAGTCAGTCCCTCCTTAACTCCTGAACAAAGACGTAGTATTGAACTTAGATAGACTAAGCTTTTAACCGCCGCTTGTAATTCTTGTTTTCATACTTTTACATATTATTATGGTTGCGTTATGTTTGCAGACAGTGACGAATATTGTTGTTGTTTTTTTTTTTTAATATCCTTGATGTCAGAGTATTTTCATAATGGGCACTCGAACATAACTCCAGGATCTGAGAAAGTAGCGATGAAGTTAGAAACAGCCCATGTACATTGCTTCCATCCGCGTTGTTAAAAATGTATGATTGAGTTTGATTTCGGCTTTACCTTTTCATAATTTTGTATTCTCTTTTGTTGTCCATCCTAGTTTGTAACATATCGATGACATCAGTTGACCATGTCATTCCACTGTGGCCCTGTGCCACGTAGACAACCTTGCCCATGACATATCACGTGATCACGGTGTTGCAGCGCAACCCCGCACCATTTCTGTCGAAGTTTGGACGTCTTTAATACAATGTTCTCTTTGATGCGGTTACGCCTTTCGTTGACACGGTACCGGTCCGTGTCGGTTTAATTGGTCGTGTAAACGGTCATCTATGGTGACGCGAGCATGGCTGGCTTGAGACGAGTAAACCGATCTAACTATGGTGACAAAATGCTTAGTGAGGTTCCGTGTAAACACTTTGAAACCGTGCCATTTTCGATGGGGTTTCAAGGCTATGGAAGCGTGTCAATTTGAAACTGCGACAACGAAATCCCCGACAACGAAACGGTTTCATTTTGTGAAGGAAACTTGCAAGTATTGTCTTTTGAATGGGACTGGGGTTGTTTACCATTTAGAAAAAAAATTCCGGAAATTTCGTTTGGGAATTTTTGTTCGGAAGGAATAGTACGTTTTCTTTACCATTTGCCGGATTGGCATGTCGCGCTCGCTGATTGGGTGGATTACGCTCTGCCAAAAGCCAAGAGGACTGAAACTAGTACGAAACATAGAAACCAAATGGTAAACAAATATCCATCGGGAAAGTCCCAACCGGGAAAAACGGACTACCTTTTCAGAACTCCCGTTTGTCCCGGGAATTTTCCAGTGGGACGAACCAATAAAACGTTTACCATTCACATTCCAACCGGAATTTCCTGGAATTTGTGGTAAATGGTCAACAACCTGGAACACTTCGCCCTACGACTTTTCAAGATTTTTTCACATGGCTGGCATGGCTCGCGGCTATGGCTCGCATGGCTCGCTACTATGGCTCGCACGGCTCGCATGGCTCGCTGCTGTGCCTCGCATGACTCGCATGGCTCGCTGGCTCCGCACTGTATCCTACCTCTTTGAAACCACTCTAGTAGTAGAGTAGTTTGTTCAAGGAATACTGTAATACCAAGTAACAGTTTACCGTATTTACCCGTGTATGATGCGCACTTTTTTCCTAAATTTTTTTCAAGAAATTTGCGCTGCGTATTATACACGGAACCTTTTTTTTCTTGATCGCTTCCCCAATTTGCATATGTATTAAAAAACCGGTAAACAAGAATTCAAAAGGCTGTTGTCCAAGCCGTTCTTATGATAAACAAGCAAATAACCTATCACAGCTGCTTTTAAATTACCGCCGATAAACTGGCTGGAAAAACCGTGAAAAGCCGGCCAGATATTCTGTGAGCAGACGCCAAGAATTTGCATACAGACGAAACAAAATATCCTCTTATTTGCATGTGGTAACGAAACGCACATTTTGTGAGCCAAAATTTGTTCAAAATTATTTTTCCCAGCTCAGAACGAAGACAAAATAAGTGAGGTATATTTTGCAGAGGCTGTTGAAGATTCAAAATCTTTTGACAATTGAAAATTGTCGGAGGCGCATTTGACAGGAGATGATTATCTTCATTTCTGATCGCGTTCGCTTGATTGAACATATGACATCATGAACATTTGTTTACCTTTATTTAGCATTCGAATACGTGAAAACATAAAGTGTCAGCGAATGAAAACGAAAACTTTTATACAGCAACCACGAAGAGTCGTTGAGCATATGAGAATTCCTAGATCCTAAATCTTTCCCTCATGCCGTCTCAATGCTTGGGAATACGCTATTCTTATCAGATAAAACAAGTTTTGTTTGCCTTTTGTAATGAACAAATTAGTGATCCCGGTGCTTAACCATAGTCAGAACAACCAAATAGTGACCGAAAGCTTTTTGAATATCAGAGAAATACAAGACAGAGTAAAGTTTGTTTGTCCCTTGAATGTGCTTGACGAATAAGAGCATTCTTAACGACCATTTAACGAATGCATGAAAGCGCCTGCCGAACTTGAGACGATCGGAAATCGATTACAATTTTTCTATTGTTTACGCCTGACATCCTGATTCCCCAAACATCCCGATAGCTCTCCAAGAGCTAAAAAAATGTTTTGAAACACCACCAGACAGTTGACACTCCACAAGGGCACAGCAGGCTGCTGGGCAACTGTTTGGTTCTCAACTTCTAATTCCAATTTTAAACTTTCATTAAATCTTCAAAATCTCCTTTGAGAAAAAGTATCTCTTCCCAAATCAATATCCAAAAATCACCGAAAAATCATAAAATAACCGAACAACATTGCTTCGTGGGATTATAACCCTTTGACTCCTGAGGTATCGCAATTTTTCTTTTAGTTAATGTTTGGTGATAATTAGTCTGGAGCAATAATCTTCTCCATATAAAGGAGTTGCGATGGAAATAAGCTGTCTTTCTGGCCACTTTGTGGAGAGATTCCAAAACCTACTAAGGCAATTTGAGCCAGTTTTGACTGGAGAAAAGTTCAATCGATGTCATATTTCCTGGTAGTACTGGGTGGCCCGACACATAGGAATATGGAATAGGAAATGGCAGGGTTCCATGCCCGTGGAAAAGTTGAATTTCCCAGAATTCGTTTGGGGCGTGAACAAGGCAACTTGAGATAGGCGAGACTAGCTCCAATAAAATGGCTAAATCGTGGCCCGCGGAGAAGAGTGAGAGGAAAATTTCCACCCCCCCCCCCCCCCCCTCAAAAAAAAATTCCATCCTTAATTACCTTAAGGTTTGCTATAAATGTAAATTTCTGATTTTTGGGTAATGTTTTTTATTAAAAAGTTGACCACGAAAATGTGTCGGACACTTTGCTGAAATATTGCTGAAGTAAAGTTACGCCTACAAAACAGGAATTGGACAGTTTTACTGCACCCTCAAGGTTTTACAGATACACAGACGAGAAATAACAAAAATCAGTTCTGTTAAGCCGTTATCTCAAGCAATGTCTCAACTAGAGTTCGCTTTATAAAGGAAGCTT
>JAEMWC010000743.1:257500-277500 GCA_016490735.1 Pachyseris speciosa
ATGTTTGCCCCGCGGAAATTTATTTTTCTTTAAATCAGATGTTAATAATGGTAATACTTGTAATTCAGCAGAAATACGTAAAAAAATTGTTGGTTCACTTTGTCCTTTGTTTGATCAAACACTGCTTGCCCATTTAGCCACTGAACGCTGTGTGTGCCAAACAGAATGTTGGACGAAAATGTTTGATCGTTTGGCCAAGGCTTTTCCAACACTCCAAGGTCACCAAGGGGCAAGTATCGGAACATGATAGATCGAGATACAACAACTACCGTGAAAGCTCTATGAAGACCCCCTCACTATTACCCCCCTCTGTAATAAGGCCCCCGTTTGGAAGTGGGTTTTTGTAATAACCTCCCCCACCCCTTAGATATAAGCCCCCCTCCCCTCTTTGGGATGTGAGATTTTGTAATTATTCCCTCCTATTCCCTCTTACGAATCCACTTCATGCGGCCCAGTTGGTTGGTTTTTAAACAGATATACAATCCAACACATAATACTGTTTGCTGCTCTTTATTAGATAATAAAGTTTCACTGCAGTTTTTTGAGTTTTGTACAAAACCTTTTTTAAGACGAAAACGGCATGTTTAAATCTCCCTTTCTAACGCGTGACAAGCCCAAAGACGTCTGCGAAGGAGGCTACCCTCTCTAATAAGCCCCCCCCCCCCCCTCCCTCAGCCTTAATGAGGTCTGAAATTAAATACCCTTGTCAGTTAACACCACTGTTGGACCTTGCTTTTTTCGTGAATTGAAACCATTCAATCTGTCGTTTCGTTCCTGTATTTACTTTGGCTACGTCTACACTATACCGGAAAGCTCTTGTGCCGGCACGAAAACCATATCGGATAGGGCTTTTGTTCATATTCAAAACGATGATTTCGGCGCGGTTTTTGCGTCGTAGCGACGCTGGGCCGCTGCGGTCTTGAAAGTGAATCGTCACATATCGGATGGGTTTTCGTGACACTTTCTGGTGTAGTGTGAACAAAGAATCGAACCGAAATGGAAATTAATAACGAGGAACAAGGATTTAATTCTAGTGGAAAGATGGCGGCGGTTTTGGGCCACTGCCATTTACACCAGGCCGGAGTATTTTTCACGACGGCATAAAATGCTATCCGGCATAGTGTAGACATAGACCTGTGTTTACCGGTTTTTGCCCCTATGACCGGATCATGACAACTAAACGGCGGAAAAGTGTCTGAGCCGAAGCAAATTAGACGCCAGTTGGGAAAAACGTAGTCTGAAACCTGTTGGATTGTATTAATTTTGAAAAACAGAACTCCATGAAATCGCTTCAAATTGACCCAGAAATAATATAATAATAATAATTTAGAACTTATATAGCGCATTTTCCATGTGTATATGATCAAATGCGCTTTACAAGGAGATGAAATTGGAATTTGGAAATGTTGGTTTTTGTGGAGAGGGAAAAACCGGAGTACCCGGAGAAAAACCTCTCGGAGCAGAGAAGAGAACCAACAACAAACTCAACCCACATATGACGTCGAGTCCGGGAATTGAACCCGGGCCACATTGGTGGAAGGCGAGTGCTCTCACCACTACGCCATCCCTGCTCCCCACAGAAATCACACAGGAAACAAAAGGAACTTCACAGGAGTTCAATAAATTTGTACTGCGAAATCATTCCTAATATATAAAGGGGATTAGTTTCTAAAGAAACTGTGGTGCTACGTCGGTGGGGGAGTGAGACACGAAAATTTGGTTTATCAAAGGAGTTGATAATGTAAATTGACCACCGTACAGGGATTCGATTAGCTGACGTTTCGAGCGTTAGCCCTTCGTCGGAGGGAATCGAGGAACTGTGGGTTGTGTATGGTTTATATACAGAAAATGGAGCTACGCTATTGGTGGTAACATCGTAACGTGAAAAACAGGAATAAATTAATTGAATGAAAAGCGCTCGTTGATACCGTGGGGATTAAGAGTGCCGATTTGAAAGATCAGTTTTTGCTCGAGATTTTTACGTCTTTCCGTGGAACCTTGATGTAAGGAAAGGCCGGAGATCGACATGTGTTGTTTGGAATGGTTAGGGAGATTAAAATGCCGAGTGACTGTCGGATTACATTGGCTCTAGTTTTGCTTTTCTCGCAGTATTATTCTTTGGGAACGAACCATGCTCAACCACGATTTTTGAACTTTTACTCTTTGCCGGCTAGTTTTAAAGAGAAATCCCGCACGAATATCTCGAAATTTTATCCTTGCAATTATTAACCACCAAACTTTAAACGGCTTGCCAAATTCACAGGCATTTTGCTACCTAATTTTCTTGGAAGCCTTTCGTTTCTTTTATATGTAATATGTTATACGAATGTTAACTGTTGCAATTCGTCCAAACGACGCGAAACCATTTTTATAAATCTTCATTATCAGTAATCAGGGTGAAACTAATATATTGTTAACGTGATTTGGCAGTGTTATAAGCGTTTCATTTTCTGACAAAAAGCTTTTTACATAACTTTAAGAAAACCATCAAATAATGAATTCTTTTCCAGTCTGATAAGTACAAAAAAAGCAAAAATATTTAACGAGTTTAAGAAACTTTATACGGCCCACCTGATCTCTTGTCAATCAAATAATATATGTTCTGTTTAATGATCAAATGTATAGTACGTAACAATATATCTAATAAAAATAATAATAGAGTTAAAAATAATAGTAATAATTGTCTGCTTATATTTTGTTCTTTGTTGTCGCTGCTGTTGTTGCTGCTGCTGATGTGTTGTTCTTTTCTTTTCTTTTGTTTTTGTTTGTTGTTGTTGTTGTTGTTGGTTGGTTGTTTGTATGTTTTTTTGTTTTTCTTTTTCTGAGCTTGTCCTGTTTAGATTTCTCGCTTGGTTCAGTATATCTCTAACATACCTTAATTTATATACATGTAATTTTCTCCTGTACATTAGTACTAGGCTCTACAAACATTTCCTACATTTCCTACTATATCCCAATAAAGCTCAGTGTCATTTCTTCGTTTGCTTAAAAGTAGGTGGTGGTCAACTAGAAAGCCTTCGCTACTTTGACCACCTCACGCATTTTATAACCGTACTGTAATTATTTTATCTTGTAATCATCTGTTGTAACTATACTTTTCTTTCTATATTAATTTTATGTAAATGGTGTGAAATAAATGAACCTGAACCTGAATTTGTTGTTGTTGTCGGGGGGTGGGGTGGGGGGGATAAGAAACAAGGGAGAAGATAGAGTAGCTGAATGGGCATCTCTAAAACATACCTTCATCGTGTCAATAGCCTGCACAGAAGGTACAAGAGGGGTGAGGGAAATAAATTGGCGCATGCGAAGCGATTGGGGAATTCCCCATCCTGTCTTCCTCCTTTGTGACACCTGTCACACAACAGTCACGACATTACATCTTGCAGTCACACGTCTTCTTCACGCGTCCTGTTTGTTCATTGCAACTACACTGAGCATTTCCTGGTTTTCACGCAACGAGATTTCATAGAACAGGTTGACAAAGAAGCCTGAAATGACCTGAAAGTTGCGCATTCGTGTGCGTCTTACGTTAAAATCTTAGCGGGACGACCCGAAAACAAAGGTTCATAAAGGTTCATAAAGGTTTATTTAAAAAATAAAGTGAATAGAGATATTACAATTTAGACTGACCTGCAGGTAGCTTAGCTAATCGTGGCAGGCCAGTCTATTGAAACAGAGGCAATTATATTACAGTACAGGATTAAAAAAGAGAAAAAAAAAAGATAAGTGTATTTGTGCGAGATTGAACAAACAAACAAAAACAAAAAACAACAATAAAAAAAAAGAGAAAAGAGAGAGGGAGAGCTTGAGATACTAAGATAATAAAAGTACTTTTACTTGTGTCTTCTCTAATGATTCTTTAGATCAAATATTATTTTATCGATTTCAATGTAGCTATCTTCAGTTTTTAAAATGTCAAATAGTATTCTTTTCATTTCTTTCTTAAAACTATTTTTTGGCAACTTTTTTATTCTTTCAGGTATCTCATTCCATACTTTTGCTCCAACACGTGAAAAAGAGTATTTTTGTCGGTCGATTCTAGAATTTTTAATATAAAAGTTCTGAGAGGTTGACGAGCGGGTAGCATATTTGTGTATGCTAGACGTTCTACAGAAAAGATTTAGAATATTTGGCGGTGCTTGTTTTGCATTTATATCATACATTAAGTTTGAGACCGCTTGGACATAAAGAAAACTTAAAGGTAAAACGCTAGTTTTGACAAATAAAGGGATAGCGTGCTCATTTCTGTCTGCAAAGTGAATTAAGCGTAGTGCGCGCTTCTGTAGAATAGTGAGTTTATTTAGATGTGTTTTAGAGGCGTGGCCCCATGTAATAAGTCCATAGGAGAGATAAGGTGATATAAGAGCATTATAGATATTTATAAGAACACAAAATGGTATATAATGTCTTAGTTTACTTAACATTCCAACAGTTTTGCTTATTTTGGTTATAACAGAATCGATATGGTTCTTCCAGGAAAGGTTTTCATCGATAAGAACGCCTAAATACTTAATACAGTCTTTGTATTCAAGGTTTACATTTTTGTTTGAATCATGATCAAATATACAAATTTGAGGAATATTTTGGATTTTCTTTTGGTAGGGTCGGAAGATGACATAGTTAGATTTCTTAGTATTCAATGTTAATTTATTAGAAGTTAGCCAATCGTTAAGTTTTTCAATCTCGTTGTTTACTGTCACTTCTAATTTTTTCAGGTCTTTATCAGCAAATATAATACTGGTGTCATCGGCAAAAAGAAAGAACTTCAATTTGCTAGAACAATTATGGATATCATTTACGTAAAGTAGAAAAAGAAGGGGCCCTAATACTGAGCCCTGTGGTACGCCGCATGTGCATGCGCACTTATCCGAGATGTGGGAGTCTGTCTGGGTTGTTTGGGTGCGATCAGTCAAATAGGATTTAGGCCAGTCATTGATAATTCCTCGAAAACCGTAATGATTAAGTTTGTCAAGTAGAATTTTATGATTAACAGTATCAAAAGCTTTCTTTAGGTCAATAAAGATCCCACAGGTAAACAAGCGTCGATTCATATTTGACTGAATAGCTTCAACTATATCGATGATAGCATGATTGGTAGAGTGCCCCTGGCGAAAGCCATACTGCGACGAATATAGGATGGAATGCTGTTCAATGAAGCTGACCATCCGATTGTACATTATTTTCTCGAAAACTTTATTAATGTTAGAAAGTAATGATATAGGTCTATAGTTTAAAGCATCCGTCTCATCGTCGCATTTGAATATCGCAGTTATCTTTGATATTTTAAGTTTTGAGGGATAAGCCCCTGATGAGATGGAGATGTTGAAGATTTCCGCTAAGACGGGAGAGATGATATCGCATGCACATTTCAAGAGCTGCGCGGGGCATGAGTAAAGTCCGTGCGATTTATTATTAGAAAGCGATAAAATTTCAAATTTAACCTCTTCTGGTGAGACGGGCTGAAAAAGAAAGGAAGAGTCAGGTGACTTGGATTTAGCCAGATAGTCCTTATAATTACTGCGTGGGGATAATTTCATAGCTAATTTGTTACCAATAGTTGCAAAGTGTTCGTTCAAGATGTTAGGTATTCTTGAGGGATTATGTGTGACAAGGTTATTATCACGTGGGTCTTTCAGTGCTGTTATAGAGTGAGACTTTCTTTTGCGGCTTGTGAGAAGTGTATTTATTGCTTGCCACGTTTTCTTCATGTTGTTAATATTTGCAAGGAAGTAATTAGCATAATATTTTTGTTTACTAAGGCGTGTAAGGGTGGTTAACCTATTTCTGTAGTATGTATATTTAACGAAGTCGCCCAGTACGTATAGTTTGTTTTTTACCTTAATTGAGGTTCTGAGTCCCTTTGTAATCCAAGGCTTAGCAAGTTGCTTAATTTTACGTTTTGATAGATTTTTAATAGGAGCATGTTTGTTAACAATGTTATTAACACATTTAAAGAAGGTTGAAAATAAATCATCAATATTGTTAGATTTTGTTAAAAGTATGTTTTCCCAGTCGACTGCAGAAAGGTCACTATTAAAGCTTTCTGCAGAGAAATGTGAGAAGTCACGTTTGCGAATTATTTTCTTTATATTGGAGTTCTCTTTTACAGAAGACAAAATGCAAAATTGTGAAAAGTGATCAGAAACGTCAGTAATAATATTTCCGCTCAGTAAAACCTGCTCAGGATTATTGACAAAAATATTGTCAATTAGCGTTGCCGTTGTTCTATGAACACGGGTTGGCTTATCAATAGTTGGAATGAGATAATTGCCTTGAAGGATTGTTAGAAAATCGTGACTATGATGCGACGTTGGTGTTTTAAGAAGACACAAGTTAAAGTCACCTAAAAGGCAAACTCGCTTTCCTGTTGAGTTAAGTCTTTCTAAAGTATCAGTTAAATAATTAAGGAAAAGATCAGGCGAGTTATGTTGGCGGTAAATAATGCCGCAAATAATGTTTTTTTGTTTAAGGAATGAAAATTCAACCCACAGAGCCTGGAAAGCTTCAGTTGACGTTTTTTCGAGCACGGTGTAAGTTAGCGTGTTATCAATGAAAAGACCTACTCCCCCGGAGACTAGAGGTGTAGGCACTTGTTCAAAATTGTAACCTGGGATTTGGTAATTACACAAGTGCTCATTTGACTTTGTAATTTTGGTCTCCGTTACACCAATAACATTGAAATGAAAATCTAATTCATCTAAGTAATGGGCTACTAAATTATCGAGATTTTTATTTAGACTTACAATATTATTATGGAAAAATGAAAGACTTGATTCTTTTTGACTTGGAGAAAAACTAGAACCATACTCTTTAAAACTATGTGGGGAAAAGTATCGGCATTGGACACGCGGAAATTCTAGGTTACCATCCGGGTTTAAGTTCTCATCAAGAGTTGAATTCATACTAAATAAATCGAGATCGTATAGACAGGGTAAACATTCAAGATTTCTTTTTGTAGGTAGCTCACTTGCAAGCGAGTTGTTAAATTGACCATGATAGAGGGGCAAATTGCCACTTAAGTTGAAGTACGGTAGCTCTTTTAACAACGATCTAGTATATTTCTGTTCTTGTTTAGACTGTCTACTACGTAAACCTTGAGTTCTCATCAAAGTATGTTGATATATAAATCAATTAAGGTAGGAAATACAAGGGAGTGAACTTATCTCTAGCCTCGCGAACTTGCTCCTACTATCCCATCACGTAAAAGCGCGTGGAGGTCATCGATACGGGCGAGCTTGATAGCGTTTGAGGAATCCGTCTTGCGTAGGAATACAGAGCCTCCCCTAGCCCAGCAAAACTTGTAGCCTTTCTCATTCTTGAACTTTCTGGCCTCGTATAGTAGTGTCTGGAGTCGCGGCGAGAGATGGTCAAACAGCGCTATGTCCTCTACTAGCACGTCTTCCTCAAAACCTAGATCTTTGGCCTGAAGCGAGGAATTTCTGCGCCTTGCAGCCATTACTTTAGCTTTGGCCAAGCGCCGTGTAAATTTGCATACAATGGCGTTGGGCTTGTTCGATGCTCGCCTAGCGGGAACACGGTGAGCAGTGTCGATGTCTAATATCGAGATATCTTTGACTCCCAGGGCAGAGAAAAGGCGTAGGCACAGTAGGGCTGTCTGCTCAGCAGTTTCTCTTTCGGCAAGATCCGGTACTCCCACTATTTTCAGATTGTTCTTGTAACTGTAGTCCTCAAAAGTTTCAATGGCGGCCATCATCTCTTGACACTTCTTTTCGATAACTTCCAGCCTCGAAAACACTAATCTCAGTTCATCCATTATCTGGGTTTTAGAAGACATTAAATCGTCATATTCGTCACTAAGAAACTGTACCGACTTCCTCTTTTCAGGAGATAGTAAGCCTTCAGGCGCTGCCGGCGGCCATTTTCCTCCTTCGATCTTGTTTGCCAAACGGCTAACTTGAGCTTTAAGCTCGGTAACTTCACTTCGGAGAGCTTGATTTTCCTCTTTAAGTTGCTTCTCATGCTTGGACAATTGCCTCTGGTTCTGCTCCGGCATGTTGACAGGGAAAGAAACCTGGTATAGTTTTGAATTTCGCGGGAGCAGTTAAAGAACACGTCCGCTTCGCTCAAGCGGATCACTACAGGGTGTATACGCAATGACCCAATTTCGAGCTTTCTGTGTATCTAGTTAGGTACTTAGAATAAGCAAAATACCTTACCCCAGGACTACCACTCGGCTGATTTCATTGCACATCATTTTAGCATTTTGCAAACCGTCAAACTCCGAATGCAGAACTTTTCATCCATTACCATTAGTGCTTTAAACAAATTAAACAATTTTACATAATTGTTATTTTTTTTACGACTACATGCAATCTCGTACTAATGTAAAGCGTATTGAATATCTGAAATGCTATATATAAGTATTATCGCGTTCCCTCGACTAAACTATGGATTCTCGCGAAACTTTAAATTGTAGTCGGAAACGGTTCTTCGCTACAGGGTGTATACGCAATGACCCAATTTCGAGCTTTCTGTGTATCTAGTTAGGTACTTAGAATAAGCAAACTAAACATAATTTTGAGAATTCTTTCCCTATTCTTTCGTGAGCATGACGATCCTTTTCCAAGGGGGCAGTAAATGACAAGTTTTAAAAGAATTTCTTCAATGTTACTCACTTGATCTTATTTCAGTTCTTTAAAGATGAACTGAAAAAAAAAATACTCATATAAGAAATGATGTTAGGCCAGCTCTGGACAGATGTTTCATCTTTATTTTAACTATTTAACAGTTTATAACTAAGCGATAATTAAAAATTTAACGATACATATCTCGGGCTATATTCATTTCAATCAATGTTAGCAGTTTCATTGAGCCAGTGATCCATTTTCAGTGTTTACTAGTTTGTTATTGCTTTTAGAAGGATAAATTAAGCGTTGATATTATTGTTGAAGAAAATTACATTTTACGAAGCAATTCTAAAAGCTATCTTTACCCAGTTGAGCAAAAAGGAGAAATCAATTTGAATAAAGACATTAACCCAGCTTTAGGTCATCGACTGCAATCTACGTCTCTCTCCGAATATAGTTTTCTTGTAACTTTTTCAGACATAGCATAAGAAAGCATTAGGCTTACAACAGCATTTTTAAAGCAGCGTTTCTCTGGTTGAGTTTTTACCGGTCAGTTGACAGAAAATGAGCCTTCCCCTTCTTTACAATGTTATTATATTGCGACATCCCGAAAATTTCATGTTGCCGCCTGAAAAAAAAAGTCTTATTTATGACGTCCAAAACATCCCTATAATAAGTAAAAATCGTTAATTTGAAAACCAGGAAAGCTGTGGCGAAAAGCTGCCTCGTCATTGTGATAATCAAACATAAATATTTAAACCAAGAGACAGTGGTGTTTGTTCATGTTATTTTTGAACCACAAAATGGTTCAGTTTATTAGACCACGAGCTTTTAGTTGTCAGATGCGTTTCACCACTATGCAAAACTTGTGTGGTGTTTGTTGTTCTATCAAATCAGATCGCTGTCAGCAGTGATTACAAACACGAGGAATGCTATAGCCGTTGTTTTTGCAATTCTTGTAGTTTTCTCAGCAGCTCGTAGTTGCCACTCATCTATAATTGCATAGGGAGCGAAGATGAGAAATAGAATGAAAAGGTTGAGGAATATATTGATGAGTCTGTTATTCAGTCCTTTGAAAGGTAACCATACATCCGGCTCATTTGTATCAATTTCTGGTAAGCCAAGAGACTCGTTGTATTTCATTACACGATGTCTAGCATTAGGACTAAATTTAACCCAATGGCACAAGGCTCCTGACTTGCTGTTGATTTGCCGGAAAAGGGGGTTACGGATTGGATAAGTCTTGACTACTGTGCTTAATCTTTGAACTGGCAAATTACTCCTTTAACACTAAACCGTGGCTTCGCTTGTTGCAAGGACGCAAAGTCGAAGCAACGTTTTTATACAAATTCTACTTACAACAGCAACTTAACATACTAACACAATTTACAAAACTGAGATTACTTACAATTTACAATTGCACTTAATAGCTACAATGTTGAAATTAAATACTACCACTAACTACTAATGTAAAAAAAACAACAACAACAACAACAAAGAAAAACAATCTTACAGTGGGTTAAAGTTGCACTTACAACGATTTTAATCTCCTCTTCTAGAGCTTAGGTAGTTTCAAACACATTTTAAAGCCTTTTAAAAGCTATTCGTCTGTTCGCATTGCTCCCATGGGTAACTATTGTTTTCCCCAGTGTACCTGTGAGGAGCCATGACGACGAAAATGTTTGGTTTGTTTATCGTGCTTGTTCACTTCGGCTGCATTCTGTATGCCAGTGCGGGTTGTACTGACGAGGTAACATGATTTCACTAATAAGGCAGTTTAATTTTTAAGATAAACGGATTTTGATGAATAGTTTGTACCCAAGAGTCATAAACATTTCCCTGCTAGCAGAGGCCTCTTTTCCTTGTATTCAGCGTGCGGGAGAAAAGAGACCTCTGCCATGGGTTGAAGCCGTCGAAGCCGTCCGCGGTTTTAACACGCATGGTCCGCATCCACCCTTAACTAGGAGAGGCTATCAATTAGACGAAAGAAACAGAATGCCTTAACGATGTATAAAACAATGAATGGTCTTACCCCGGAATATCTCTAACGTCTTTTCGCTCAGAGCTACTCTAACAACAACCTGAGCGTGAAGCTCTGAGGGAAAACTGGCATTGTCGAAACGGAGAACCTTATTTAACCCTTTAACTGGCAAATTCCTTGAGATCTTGAGGCAATTTTCTCAATGTACGTAGTTAATTAAACGGGATATAGCTGCCCTACATGAAGGGCTCCCTTGAGAGGTCTGCTACTCTAGAATACCGAGGACTTAAATTGTATTGTGACGGCACCAATTTCAACCGTTGTTGTTTTGCTCGCGAGCATAGCAACTTTTAGTCGGTAAGTACTCGGTTTATAAGTGTGTTTTTCCGGAGCCATTTTCCACTGCAGAAGCTCCCAGTCTGACATCATTAAGCTGGAATGGAGTAGCGGCAAATCTCTGAACGAAACCAGGGATAAGGGATAATTTCCTGCGACTGGAACGCCAAAAGTGTTCGTGTCAAAGCATGGCGGCTCAGAGGTTGTTTCTCTCGCCGTTCTGCGGTGGATTCTTGGACCTAGCAAGACAATTTTGGCGAGATTTGCAAATAGTACGACGTTTACAATATTTCGCTAGTAGGTCCGAGTAGCTCGACACTCGACACACTTGTTGATGGAGTTGCTGTGGCATCACAGTTTCCCAGAATGCAATTCGAGCGCCAAAGAGGAATGCAGAGGCTTTCAAAAGTGGTTCGAATGAAATGACTGATGCTTGACTCACTGTAGGCGAGAGAGGCAGAATGGAAAGTAAATGCTCAGTCATGAGATGAAGTTTTGCTTTCAAAAGGAGATTTTAAATTAAAGAGGTTAAAGCAAAGATGTGTGATTTTCCCTTTGCCCAATGGTGAATAAAATGGGCAAATGTGGTTTTGCTTGAAAAGGAACAACGATATGGAAGGGTAATCGAAGCTTATTCTTAGTTAATTTGCCCTTCAGGCCTAAAACCGTTACTGGTTGACACTAGAAACAGGCCATCATGACCAGCTTTCTAAATTTGAGAATGTGGCAAAGCTTGAAAGTGGTAGCCCTGTCTATCGTACGAATTCGTACGATTGACACTTAAAGGGTTAAAACGTAGCTTCTCCTATAGTGGGGCCAAGTTATTGAATGACCTGCCCGATAGCTCAAAATTGTCGGATCTGTTGATCAATTTAAGCGAAATCTGAAGAAGGTACCAAGCATCACGGCAATCATGTAAAGCAGTTGTAGATAGTCTTAGTTTTTAACTTGTAAAGACTCAACTGATGATTTTCCGTGTTTAAATAAAGTCTCGCGCACGCTGAATACAATGAAGAGAGGCCTGTACTAGCAGGGAACATAATCATATTTGGTGAAGCACGATCGCCACGGCGAGTGTGGCCCTGGTATCCACTGTTCGTGGTGACCAATCAGGTCAATAGCAGGGGCGGATCCAGGATTTTTTTAGGAGGCGGACACCCCTCTTCTTCTTATTTTTTGTGTTTTTGCAGAATAATGGTTAGATTAAAAGGCCGCAGGTCGTCTCGGGAGGGAAGGGGGGGGGGGGAGGGGTGCGCACTCCCTGCACCCTCGTAGATCCGCCCATGGGGCCCGTTTCTAGAAGCTCCCGGTAGTTACAAATTCCCGTTAAGCTGTTTCCCATTTCAAATTACACAGCTAAGTTATCAGCTAAGAAACAAAATAGACTTTATTAGAGGTCAGAACACACCCTACCTTTCCTGAATTTTGGTTTAAAATATGGTTTTGGGCCCGTTAAGTTACCGGGACTTTCGAGAATCGAGCCCTGAATAGTCACATTAGACAAACTAATTAAAAACTAGATCATATATTAGCTCGAGATCTCTATTGCGTGTGGCTGATGAGGGTGCAGCTCGAATCAGCTATCATGCTATCTACTAGTCGTTCAAAATAAAAAGTAAATTATCTAAATCCTCCTCGCAGGCACTTCGAAAATGCAAAGAAGCGGCCGCCATTTTGTTGACAACCGCTACTCACTATCTATCACAGAATAGACAGCGAGTAGTGCAACCAATCAGAGAACGGCATTCGTGATAGAACGCAACCAGATTTATACTAATGAAAATAGTTTTATTTTAAAATAAACTACCGCACTTTGGAGAAAATCGGCTTGAAAATTACTAAAATCGTTCTTATATCCGACAGCCGTAAAGTCGTAGTATTTGGGACCGCTCCAAACTAATTTATTCCTTATCCAAAATCATTGAGATTACAGCTTGAGCTTTTTGTAGCCCCCCCCCCCCCCCCCCGACCCTCCCCTAAAAAAATGTATAATTCGCACGGATGAATAATAATAATGTGAAGTAAGTAACACTCGTGGATTTCTCTTCACACCTGGCCGAAACAGCACCAAAATTCAAAAATTCGAAACAATTACTACTGATCGTAATCTTAACTGATAGATAGAGAAAAAGTGCTGAAACTTTGGAGGAATCGTCAATCCTTGGACCTTAAATGACCCTTATATAGCTCCTACTGGTGCTGCAGAATTCATTCGAATCGCATGATGCCTTCCGCGTAGGAACGTCAGCCAATGTTACCACAAAAGTATGTTTTCATGGCTCGCCTGGTGATCTGCCTCTCTAACTTTTATATTAAGAAATCAATATGTTACATTAGAAAAATATGACAAAGGAGCTTTCTGATTGGGAAATTCTGTCAGGGCCCGCACAGGAAGTTTGCAACTGGGGGTAGGGGGGGGGGGGGGCGAGCCAACTAGGGGGGCCCGGGTGCATGCTACACCGGAAAACTTTTAAATTAAAGTCCTCTGAAATGGCTGGAAATGCATTTAAAATTAACTTAGTGTGGTGAAACTGATCTGCTTTCAGCAACAAAACAGCGGTGTTTTAAAACAAGAATAATCAGTTTTCGATAAAACGTTAAAGAGAAAAGTAACTTCGATTTTTTAGCATTTCTACTTCATTACTAGTTCAGTAGGTACATATTTATTTAAAAACAGTCTTTCTATTAAATTTCCCTGGGCCTTCTGCTTCATACTTGAGAAAGGTTTTATTCTTAATCCCGATGATTCTGGAATATGCTTTTTAGGCCATTTTGTAAAACCTGTAAGATTCTTTTTGCGAAAATTGTTTTGCACATGTTCCAGGTGAAAGATGTTCATGTGTTAATTTGTACAACATTCTCATATACTGGTTGTTGTTTTGGTAGCTCTTAAAGACCTTGCAATTCAAGTCGGCGCTCTAGAAAAGGAAGTCCAGGTAAGCGAAAAATGAAACGTAATACTCACGGATGCATGGAGGTTATGAAGAACATTTTTTAGACCGAAATCGTCATGAAATTGGCAAACGTCACTTCAAACCGGTATTCTTTTGAAGAAATACTATTTTAAATCAACATCGTAATGTTAATTTGGTGTTCTTTCATAACCAGTTCGTCAGGCTTTAAGGTTCATGAATGACAAATGCTCTTCAATGTGTCATCAGCCTTACATGTCTAATTTTTCATATGATATACTTTTCTAGCTTGCCTTTTTCTCCGATGCCGTCAAAGTACTCAAATGACCAGCAGGAGTTGATTGCAGTTGCATACCGTAAAAGCTCTATTAAGCCTCCCCCTTCCCTCTATTAACTCCTCTCTCTAATAACCCCTCCGTTTGGAAGTCGGTTTTTGTAATAAGCCCAATCTCTAATAAGCCTCCCCTTTTGAGTTATGAGATTTTGTAATTAGTCCCTCATATTCCCTCTCACGAATCCACTTCATGCGGCCCAGTTAGTTTGCTCTGAAACAAATATAGTAATTACACTCAAACACATAATACTGTTCGCTGTTCTTTATTAGATTTGCACAAAAACTTTTTGAAGACAAAAGCGATGTATTTAAGCTTTGAAATAAACCCTCTCTCTAATAAGCCTGAAAATTAAATAGCCCCGGGGGAGGGTTAATATAACTTTTACGGTAATTGTAAACGTGTCGGAGAGTGAATCCCCCTTTCAATCGTCAAACAAGGAAAGCGACACTTGTGACGTCTTTCCAACTAAAAGACCGTGCCCCATATTGTCAGAGCGCATATGTTTGACAGATCACAATATTGCCAGGAGCCCATCACTAGGAGCGTACAACTGTCCTATATTCCTGTCACGGCGTTTTAACAGACCAATTTATTTTTAGAATGAATTTCCCGCCTAGTATAGCTCGCCTCGCTTTGGAAAAGACTGGAATTGAGAACACCACGTGAGGGATACTTGATTGTTGAGTGGAAGTTATTTGCGAATTTAAGAAAATTGTTGATTTCCTTTTCGCTTATGGTCCACACTGAAAAAATGTCGTCTATGAAGCGTTTCCAGAGAACAGGTTTGTTGGGGCATGTTGCTAGTAGCTGTTTTTCGACATGAGCCACGAAAATGACTGCGAAAGCTACTGCCATTTTAGTCCCCATTGCTATACCGTGGGTCTGCAGATAATGTTTGCCATTAAATTGGAAAGAATTTTCTTTTAGGACCAGTCTCATGAGTTCCCCAACAATAAGTGTGGGGATAGGGGGGTTAGACTGATAATGTTCTTCGTAGTATTGGCAGATGATTTGTATCCCTTCTTGCGGGATGTTTGTATAGAGTGAGCAGACATCGAGTGTAGCAAGGATCGCGTTGTCTGGAATGGGTGTCTTTTCAATGAAGTTAATGAAATGTGTAGTGTCTTTGATGTAGGACTCTTGTTTTTTAGCGATAGGTTGTAAAAGCGAGTCAACAAAACTAGATATAAGTTCTGTAGGGCCACCGCTGCCGGAAACGATAGGTCTGCCGACTGGTACAGGCTTGTATATTTTAGTCAGCGTGTAGAATTCCGGTATTCTAGGTGGATCTTGGCCTTGATTTAACCATTTGTAGGTCGTTGCGTCAAAGTGTCCATTTTTGAACAGAGTGTTGACGATATTTTTCACTTTAGTCGCAGTTGAGGATACCATAGGTTGTGTGAGGGAGGTGTAAAATTTCTGATCGCAAACTTGTTCTTTGCCCTCTTTAATTTTATCAAGGGTATCCATAACGACTGTAGTGCTCCCTTTGTCGGCTCGTTAAGATTTACTCGCTTATTAGCACGGAGCGTATTAAGCGCTTGTCTTTGCTTTGCTGTGAGATTATCCTCCGTATCGTGGATCTCAAATTTAGTGCGTTCCAAGTAGCTCTCTAGTGCCACTGAAGGTTGTGGTGGCGGCTGCCATGTAGATTTGACATGGAACGGATGAGGTTTGCTTGTTGAGTTGGCAAAGTGGTGTCTTAAGCGCATAGTGCGAGCAAAATTGTTGAAGTCTTTAATGAGACTTTTTGTTGAGGCCGGTTTCGGGGGAGTGGGAATAAATTTGAGGCCTTTTGAAAGCAAAGCTTTATCGGTCTCAGTAATATCAACGTTGGATAAGTTCTTAATATACTTATCATTGTTGCGTTTGTACTGAATATTATGGGCTTTGCGCTTGATTTGTCGCTTTTTACTTTTGCTAAAAGGTCGCGCGGGGGTGGCGCGCGTAGAGTCAGTAAAATTGACACTTGGATACAATGCAACTCTTGTTTTCACGTTGAGAAAATACATTCATGAGAGTTGTAAGCTCGTTTAGTTTCGCTTTGATGGAACAGAGTTCGTTACTACGCGGCTTGGTTTGTCTGGCAGCTTTCTGTTTGGAGTTAGCCCTGGAAACTGATCTGCTGGTGGCTGAGTGGATTCTCCTTTCTGCTTGCTCACGTTTGGTTTGGTCAGGAAACAGGGTAGCGAGCTGTGTTTTGAGACAAGAAATGGCCTCTGTATCTGTGCTGGCATTTTTCTCCTGCTGTTTTATCACGAGTTTAAGGAGGTGCTGCTCTGCAGTTTGGCAGATCTTTTGCATGGCAGCGGTAAATTCCTGGTCTGGTCTACAGTGCGGTCTGGGCCGGAACTGAAGGCCAACTGGACAGGAGCATTTGCTTGCATGTTCTTTTAGGACTAGAACGGATTTCAGACATTTCGCGCGTCTGGTTTCCAAGGAAGCGATTCTGTTCCTCAGCTGGTTGAAACCCTCTGCGGTCCTTGGACGCTTGGGGGCTGTTGGTGGCTGGGAGGATGGGATGTCTTCCTCTTCCTCTGAGTCTTGTCTTGTCCGCTTAGCTGGGGACTGGATGGGAGAGATTGGCGGTGGTGCCTGGCTGTCTCTCATTTCTGCTAGTATGGCTACAACAGTGTCGTCGTTTGAAATGGCCATAGCAGAGTTCTGATAAGAACTGTCTCAGGATATATAGGAAGACCGGTTTCGGAAATCTGAGTGGTTTCCTTCGTCAGTTGCTTTTGGTGCTCAGGTCAGTGTGAGCCGGAACCGCTTATAAGGAATAACGAGATTGGCTTGACCTACTACCCTTGGTAAATTGCAAAAAAGGACGTGTAAGGAAGCGGTAGAAAAGGGGTTATTTGTACAGGATCATTGCGGCTACAAGTCGTTATGTATTTGATTTACAAGTGTGTTTTTCGAGCCATTTATTTATTTGTGAAGTGTTCCCTTTTGGAAAAGAAATAAATTTTATCCGAGACTGAGGCGTCTATTGAGGGCACTGACTTCAGCATGAAGACACGAAAGGTATTCAGCGTATTGCCTAAGCGGGTTGAGATGTCACAAGGCCAGTGAACAAGAGGGAGGGTTTCAAATTACAAGACCAATACTGTTTTAAGTTCAATGAGTGAGTTGGATCATGTTGGATGCTAAATCCCTCATGGATTGCAAGTGCCTGAGAGTTGGTAAATTTTGAAATGCTGACAGAGCTGAGGAGCAAGTGAAAGCTCTGCTGGCCAATAAAAACAAAGCTTAACGTGGTAATAATCAAACGCATTGGAGGAAAAAGCAAGGCTTTGTCCTGGCTATTTTAACACAAATGCTATCCCGGAGCTGCACACAGTTTCCGATAGACCATGTATGGCTTGAAGATGCTTTTGGGGGCTTTATATTGTTTTTGGGTCCAGCTGTATCCATTTAGGCTCCCTGGCAAACATTGTTACATAAGTCCCTTGGCTATCCATCCCCTGATGCATTCTGCGTTACTGGAGTGATATGATATTGCAAGAATAACTCATGCAGTGCTCCGAACGCTTTGAAATAACATTCCATCAGAAGTAAAGAAATGGCAGCGATCAAGCTTCTTATGTATTTATTGAGAAGAAACAAACAAACAAACAAACAAAAAATCTCAGGAAAGTCTTACAGTTAATTTTATGTTTTGTTATACTGATTTGTAGTGTTCTCATAATCATATGTAACATATGTTTAACCCCTCTTATCATTTCTCTTATGCCCAATGACTGTCATAGCCATGGAATGCATTTTAAACAACCGGTAAACTTGCGGCATTTGTAAGCATAGCGGACTTTGCCTGCATTGAAGTCTCCTTCCCTACCAGTAAAAACTGGGCTAAAACAAAGGGGCGTGGACAATTAACGTTCTGCCTGTCCAAGTACATGATGGGTCTGTCGAATTTCAGGTCAAAAGGAGTGCTGGTGTCATAACACTCTACTCTGTCTCGAAATCGAAAGGTCGAAGATTACGAGTTCAAGATCGACGTTCCGATCCTAGCAGTATGCAAGACATTTGCCGCGTCATTTACAAATACAAAGCGAGTGAAAGACGTGAAAGAAACGTATTCAAACACTGTCCTGCCGAGTAATTAGTGGGCTACCAATAAACACGCTTTGATTTTGACAAAGTCGACCCAATTTGTTCTTCTGTTGCGTTTCTGCGGGTCAACGGCCCTTCAAAAGATACTGGGTGCAAAGATATACCCTAAACCTTGTTTGGCCCGTTGCTGCAATCGAAAGCAACGCATTTATCTGGCATTCCAAAGCAATAACAGTTCCGAACAAGAAAGCGATCAATGGCCTGGAATGACGTCACAAATTACACTATTCCCAGTCCCTTTTCAATGATTCTGCGGCTCGGTCGTGTTTTCAAAAAAGGGTTATTTTCCCTCTCTTTAAAAAATCATAAAAAATCGCGGTTTTAACCAGAAGTGACAAATTTTGCGGTATGTTTCTCCATTATATACAAAGATTTAATTGAGCGAAAAAAGATATTTGGGGTTATAGGCACTTTAATGGCCTGAGCTCCCAAGAGTCTTCTTTCACTTTGTGGTAGAGAATCCGAAGTCGAATTCGGAAATCTATTATCCGATTTAGCATGTGAGCGTATTAGATACTCACACAGTCTTTCATTTACCACGCTAACAAGGTACCATCTCGCTCTCATCAATATTACTAGGCCATCGTAGCTTGATTAAAAGTAAAAAACAAACAGCGGAGATAAACATGGTAAACCAACGCATTTTATTTAACAAATATAAAAACCCTAACCGGGCTTTGTTCCTTTATAAGGCCCGCAAGGAAGTGACGAGAGCACGAAAGAAGTAGGAAGAAGCACGAGCCGTAGGCGAATGCTTTTAACCACTTCTTGAGTGCTCTCGTCATTTCCTTGAATACCTTATAACAGAAAAAAGCACGGTTAGGTCATTTTTATTTGTTTTATAATATAGTTTTTTCCCACATTTGTAGATAAATTCGTTTCAATTTGTGAGAAAACTGAACAAATTTTATTCTCAGCTTGTGCGCGCGTAGTCATGTTGCATCAACACTGTGTCTTGTTGTAAATATTCACTTTAACGAGCGGTTAAAACTGTTCAGTTAACACAAACAGCACTTAGAATTCGTGTCGTCAGTTATATTTTATGACTGTACTATTTTAATCGAGTAATTTAGTTTTTGAATTGTGAAAAATGCCAGATTTGTAACGATTTTGAAACTGCACGCGCATAGAAATGGCGTTTCAGTGTGCTTTAGACTATCATAAGGCACGCTCGATTTCAATGAAAAGATGCGCGAGCTATATTATAAATATTGGCTTACCATCTTTATCTCCGCTGTTTGTTTGTTTGTTTTTTTTTTTAAAGGGAAATGAGATTTGTTTTCAAGATGCAAAGACAATTTCCGTTCTAAGCTGTTTGAACGGGAAAGAGGGATTGTTGTATAGGAAAACTATTCGTTCTTTCTGAGCTTTTCCATAATTGTATCACCGTATCTGTACGTTGAATTTGCATTTTTGCTGGCTGAATCGGCAATCTGCCAAATATAAAGGCTGTGCAATGTCCTTCAAAACTAGGAAATCAAAACTAGGAAATAGCAAAATAGGACTATGCATGCTACCTTCCCTCGTCTGTCTGTCTTTAAGCCTGTCTCTGTCTGTCTCCCTCTCCCTTTAGTAAAGTTCGCGTCGCAAAGAAATATCAAGTTCGAAAATCGCAAATTTTATCGGCTGTGGAGTTATCTATTTCTTGAAAGTTGATGGTCTTACGGCTGTAAATCCAGCTATGTAATCATTTCATTCAGTATATTGCCTGTAGCATGGGTTTTCACATCTGCAA
>JAEMWC010000743.1:287500-332500 GCA_016490735.1 Pachyseris speciosa
GCCATTTATAGTGCATAACCCCATAATATCTCTGAAGTTTTTGGTGATTTTCGGAGTGTTTATGAAGAAGACGAAAGAAGCGGGCGTGGGGGTGGTTTTAAGGGACGGTGAGAAAAATGAAGAATTTAAGGTGATTAAAAATTAAATTTGGAGGTTAAAAAGTAACGGACGAATACCAAGCAGTTCTCCCTGAAACTGACGCGCACCCGCGTTGTAATGTGCTGTCTAGGTGTTTGTGTATGCCTTATTTTCCCTTTTTAATCTCTTCATCAAATCACTCCTTGTTTCATTAACATCCAGGTATAACGCCCCTTATTCAACAATTTCAGAACTTTACTGTCAGGGACAGCAGTATAACAGCCGAATCAAAATATAGTTGGTGTCGTTTCAGTGTGCTTTTCCAGAGACGGATAATATTCTCTACTATGATCAAGCAGCTCCCTAGCTTTTTTCTTAGTTCTTTTTATATTTCAATTAGAATGCCATTTTACCTTATTATTATACACACAAAACGAGTTAGAGAAATACAAAGAAAGGCTACTAGTTTCGATGAGATTATTCCATTCAGTGTTATAAGGAATAATCGAAAAGTCAATAAATTTTACTCCAACGTGTTATTATGGCCAATTGTTTTAAAATTTGTTCATACTCACTGTGGGTCTCCGGTATCAAGAATCAACCACAGCCTACCGCATTGGTCAGCAAATTAAATTATCGCCTCACGCAGTGAAAGTAATGGAGGTCCTGATATGAACTTTGGAGGCATGTACCAAAGGCAGTAACATTGCTTGGTAAAAAATGAATTATCTTAAGCCAACTTCGTAATTCTTTCTGCTTCCTGCTCGCATTCATGTCGGTAGATATCTTTATTTATTAATTAATCTCATTATTCCTAATTATTCAAAGTCGACTAAGCAGTATGTGGAAAACTTTTAATTTTAAAGCATAAACATCTTTTGTTCTAAATGTTTTTCAAAGTAAAGTTTTATATTTCTAATTACAACTCTGAGGCTTGTGGCACATACCACTGTAATATATGGAAATAGGCGTGGACTTTGGTCCGGCCCTATTTTCTGACGTAGAACACCAACAATAGTTGTTACTGTAGCTGTTAAAGAAACTACAACATCAATTTTTTGCGACTTCTCAATAATATTTGTCTTAAATCGACAGAAAATTGCTGTGAAATTCTTACATTTCTCCAGTTGTTTTGTTTTGCAAGACCATTAAACAAAACGTTGTAGAAAATTGTCGAAGAAAAATGCATCATCCAAGCAAATATTATAATTTCCATCTTCAGCCAAGCAGGAGAAACCTTACGTTAGCTTAAAACATTAGTGCATGACGAGAGGATGGCAAATGATTGACAATTATTCATCATACATCATAAAAGTATTCTGTCACAGTGATCGGGGACCGATCACCGTGGACGTTCAGCTGGTTTCTGTTTTGTTGCTGCCTCCTGTGAAGAAAAGCGCACAGTTTTCAGATAAGGTGGGACAGCTACTATATACTATAAGTAAGAAAATTATTGGGAAACTTGAGCGACTATAAAAAAGTGCTTCATTTTATCTGCGGTGACGTAGTATTGTAGTTTTAACGTTTGTAGCCAACAAGTTAGACGTAAGACCACTTCTATCCAAATAATCATTTGTGTTCGTATAAAAGTGCTTCTAGGAAATAAATGAAAGTAGCAGCAGTACCCTACAGTTTGAACGCAAAACTTTAAACGCTTTCCAAATTAAATTTTGTTTCAACAAACACAGCAGCTGAGTGTTTGCGTAGGACAAATAAACTCATGGTCCGTTGTTCTAAAAGCGCCGAAAAAGAGGCTGTTTTGCATTTCATTATTTATCTCTTCTTTACCTTCGCTTTCAGATCTGTTTATTCAACATTTAGCATTCAATAATATTTACAACATGTTTCACTCAAGTTTAAACACAATTTACTCAATTTCACACTGTTTTGCATAGTTTGAAGCTTAATTGGTGGAATAATTGGTGGAAAGGACGGGGCACGGGGTGCCGGGGTCTGTGGAAAACACGGAGCAATAATGTTTAAAAAATTTCTGAAAAGTAAATATAAAAATAAAGTGTGAATATTTCTACTCTAAAACACTTTAAGGTTACTGTAAAGCGTTGGGGTCAATTTTTTTCAAAATTTGAGTTAATAAAAATTATCTCTCTTTTTGACCCACTTTGCGCTGATGCCTGTGCTTATTTCACTCTCGTTCGCGCCCCACGTTTTCCACAGACCCCGGCACCCCGACCCTGACACCCCACGCCCCGTCTTTTCCATCAAACCCATCAGAAAAAAGAAAAAAAAATAGAACAGAAACTGTAAATAAAATTTAAACAAGATGTACCGACATATTAGTGTCGCAAAATGTATTCTAGTAGAAATTGCATTGTCGAGACTGAATGATTGCATGATTTTTCGGTCTTAAGGAAATTATTTTGCAAACTAAAGTAACCAAACTGTATTTTGTAAGTAATGCTACTTCGCTTGTCGTAATGACTGCAAGAGCGATATCAGAACATGCAATACAATATCTTATAATACAAATAACATTTACCTATAAAATGGAGTTATGAGAACTCTCTGGGGCTGCGCATCCAGTTACATTTTCTTGTCATTTTCTCTCTACTTCCGTTGTGTCAGTCGTTTGATTCCTTGCCTCGTGCGGTAGCATATATACATATTTATATTAAAAAAAGCAGTCTTTAGGCATCTTGTTGTGCCAATGTTTACCACTAAATTGCTTTCAATGAATATCGTCAAGAGCACTAAATAAGGCTCGCAAAATAAGGCTCGAAATGTAGTAAATGGCTGCAGGATATTCAATTTCAGCCATCAGGTGCCATGGGGGATCATGACAAACCTAAGATCGCGCGGACCTCTTTGAGTGTATGGTTTTATTGGTAGTTGTTAAACAATTATGGTTCAAACTCAGCGTGGATCCATGGACTTACGAATTCACAACAGGGTCTTCACCACATAAAGTTGGTTATTTCATGTGAATATCAGTTCTTCAGTGTACATTTACATCCAAGTTGAAAGCAGCTGAAACAATGTACATATATGCTCGTCTTTGCTTGTGGGCAGATACCTAAACCGATACTGATGTTTTGTCGATTATCTTTGAACTCGGAGTGTGTTACGCCGCAAAATGTAACAACTACTGCAAAATGTAACATTAACGCGAAATGTAACAACTTCTTAACGAAAAATGTAACAATTTCTTAACGCAAATTGTAACAACTATTTAACGCAAAATGTAACAAACTTCTTTGACACGAAATGTAACAACGCAAAACGTAATCAACTCTGGTCTTTACATTCAAAGAATATAAAGAGATACGACCCTTCTTGTCAAGCTAAACATCTCCAAAACATCTCCAAAACGTAATCAACTCTGGTCTTTACATTCAAAGAATATAAAGACATACGACCCTTCTTGTCAAGCTAAACATCTCCAGTCAGTCAAATTATACACTGGTCACGGGGCCATTTATTCCAAATTCCACGATGCAAATCGTGTGATTATATAATTACTTGCAAAAATTTCCAAGAGGTTTTGTTTATTTCATGTCTGCCAGCTAATGCTCCGCCTATATCTGCTTGATTGGTTTAGTTCCAGAAAAAGTAAAGCAATTTTTTTTACCGAATGTTTCCTACAATTTGACGAAAAAAAAAATGGAAAATAGCAATAGTCTTATTATTCTTGTTTTCAACTATGGCGGGTCCCTGCAGGCGAACTGATAACTCCGCAAGCGAATGCTTAGAAAGACGAATACAATTCAAGCCGGACGGAAGTTTGAAAGACACGAGAGAATATATTAACCGACAGAATCTTTAGGTTTTTCCCTTCCTTTGTATAGCCAGGATAAATTATTAAGCCATTTTCTTTCATAAAACGTAGTCCCCGGCTCTTAATGAGAATCCTCAACAACTTGTTAGTCCACGGTATCGCTAATTCTCATCACTTCTCTTCCAGGTCACTAACTCCCTCACTGGAGAACGCACAAGGATGTTTCGTTTCACTTCCGTGTTGGCTTTTGGCTTTCTTTGCCTGACCAGTTTCAGTTCCACTAAGCCGGTAATGCGTTTTCAGTGTTTTTGCATTGCGTTGCCATTGCAGTCTTTCTCATATCCCGGTTTAACATAATTATTTTCCGAAGACAACGTCCTTCTACGAGTCTCTTGTTTAAACCAAACATTTTATTTTCTGCATTGCACGTCGCGCTACTTCAGTTAACTGAGACTTATCCAATATATCAAAAATTCTAGTCTTGGTCAAGGATAGGCCTTATTATTTCATAATTAGTTCTGCGTTTTGTTAAAGTTTTCAAATTATCGATTTCCGTACACAGACGAAGTTTTCTTAAGTACCCTCATACAAGAATACAGGTCAGAAGACAGAATACAAATCATTATTAAGCAGAGACGGCGATAATCGAGGAATAAGAAAATTAAGTCATTAACTTAAACAATTTAACTACTTTTGCGGTTGTTCTAGCTAGCGGTTAGCGGTTGTTCCAACTCCTATAACTTCAAGTAGCTGAACTATACAGAGATCTACTCATACAAACATGGAGCTCAAGTTAAACGGGGAGAAAGAAATGCATCTTTTCCTGTATCCACGCTATTCGTTCTCAGCCTTAAATTCGTTCACTCACTATTTACATTTTATTTATTGCTTGTGAATTTTCTTTTGAAAATTTACGGTAAACGCTTGATTCTTTTGACTGAATTTTGTTGACGGCTACCGACGATTTTTCAACGTTTCTCTTTGATCACAGTTTCTTCGTATATATCTTTTATCTTCTTAGCGTGTTAAACAGCTTGCCAAAGAACTTGACGAGCTGGAAACGGCTGTCAAGGTGAGAAGGTGTTTAACCCATTGGCACCCGTGCCAGCCAAAACCGGCCGTAAAAAACTCCCATGCTTCAAAACATTGCAACTTTCTCAATCGCACGAATATTGCCTTAACTGTTAGTTGTGAGCACGAAATGGAATGCCCTTTAAATTTGGATATCCAATAAATGCAAGAAACGTAGCGATTTTTACCAAATATGGCCTTTTGAGTTTGGACAAGAACGAAACTGACCGTTTTGAACGTCAAAGAGAAACCACAAAAATGCCCCCTTTTGCCTTCATGTTTTTTAAGCAAATCATCGCCGTAAAACCAAACTTCAACCATCATAACGAAATTCAGTCCTTTTTCTAGCTTAGAAATGACTTTTTTTGTTCATATTCTTCTCCCGAGCGTAGATACAGCCTTTTGTTCCAGTGCATTCGGGCCTTTCCGCCATTTTCAACATCTAGACCACATTGCATGCTGGGAAATGGCGAGAATTTTTGACGGCACCCGTTCCTTCTCCCAATTCTTTCACAGGCGTTAACGTGCTTATTGCAAATTTGAATCTCTGAACACTTGAATGTCTCACCGCTGAAGCTAATGGAATGCGCGTGAACAAAAGAAAACAAAAACAAGTGAAGGAAAAAAAAAATGTTCCAGTAACTACGCGTCAGTATGGATTTCTAAATCCAGTTTTATTTCTCTATTTCCCTATTTATTGACTTATTTCAGTATTTATTTATTTATTTCCCGCTTAACGCAGTTCCTGACAGACAAAGTGAACGGCGCTACAGTCGATTACATGGATATTAGCACCAACTTCGATGAGGGAGCCGAGAAAAACGTAGTGTACTTGGACAGGCAAAACGTCGAATGCCAATACCCTTATTTCTTGTCCAAGTTTAGACTTCAGAGAGGTGGACCTCGCAACAATCATGTTCGATACGATTACCGATGCTGCAAGTTTGTTCTGTAAAGCAACGAGCCAATGTAGCTGCTAAGAAAGTGGGGAAACAATCAGTCGAGTTGAGGTCATAATAGTAATCAACTGTAAGAGTGGGCTCATTACATAATATACTCAATAAAAGTATTTAAACCTGCATGATCTTTAATACTCTTCAATTGCAACTGGTTCCTCTTTTTCTGGGTATTGAGAATTTTATAGTTCAGTATTCATCTAACTTCACCTCGAAAACATTCCCACACCTGTTGCGATGGCTATGCTCAATGTTACACAGATCTCTCACGGTCAGACAAAAGCTAAGAAAGAAACAATAGGAAAATACTCGAAGTCGATCCAAGTCGGAACTTTCCCAACGCGCAGAGCCGTGCGAACTCAGTCTTCAACTCTTTCAACCAACTTGTTTAGCTCCCTTTAGAGTTACGCAAGAGCTATTAACAGGAGAATCACCGCTTATTTACAAAATCAGCCATCTCAGGCCAGGAGGTAACAGTTACAATATTTTCAAGAACGTGCGACCTTAATTCCTGGCAATCCTAAACTCTTACGTTCTGATGACGGAAAAGAGCAAGGTTCATCTTAATATTTACTCTATCCATCTCTATGTCTTCTAGAGAGGCATGTTTAAAGCACAAATATGAGACAAGATAAAAATTTTAATATAAAAACTTCAGATTACGTTTTATTGATTAGTAATTACATTTACAAAAAGTCTTTAGAAACGATAAACGCCGTCATTAAGTGACTGAATCTCCCCGTCAGTCTTTCTTCCTAACCTTTATCTATGATTGTTGCGTCTTAAGCTCTATGCATGGATTCAAATCTCCGGTATCATTTTTCCCTATGCCCCTCATTTCTCCACCCTGGACACTGTTACCCTATCCTGGTGTTGGAGCTTGAGTGTCGCAATGATCCTAAGAGCTATGCCGGCTGCACTGAGACGCCATTCGCTGGTAGGTTCAACCATGTTGGATTGGTCGCAGGGAAGAAACCTGACAGAGGGCTGCCCCTGGCCCTTCAGCTTGGGGGATTGAGTGTTAGGCTAATCACCACATCCGAAAAGAGGCATTACAGAAACCCCCTTAATTCTGCCTTATTTCTATGTTGTCATTGGGGTCGACCTCTTCGTCTTGTCTGCTTCCTACGTTCGATTTGTTCTTGTTGAGCTTCCTGAGTGACTCGAACGAGTTAAAACTCGATTAGTTTTAATGCCTGTCTCTCATGCGATGTTCTCATCTCATGTGTAATTTCCAAGATTAATTAAGACTCATTTCTTCTCTTAATTTTGACAGGCACTGCTTTTGACCCTTTGTGCGCTGTTACCATCTTTAAACTACCATTCTCTACTCCGGTCCAGTTATCAAGCATTATTCCTAACGCTTGTGCGCTAACATCAACATCCAATTATTAAACTCTTCAATTTTCTTACCTTATTTTCAAGCAACTTTTGTGCCCTTTCAAAAAACCACTTTAAGTTTGTAGCACCATATCAAACTCTTAATCTCTGTTCTCGTCGAATCCTCAAGCACTATTCCAAACTCTTTTGAGTTTGAACCTTCAGCATTCTTTCGTATGGATCTTATGCACTTCTAAAAAGTTTTAAATTACCAGTCTCCCGTCTTTTCTCCTCTAGAAAAGTCTTTGTAACTATTGTGCGTCCTCAGTAAGGTTAATCTTTCATTCTCTTTTCTCGTGCAATACTCTATCAATTTGTTCCCGTTCTTTTGCACTGTCTACAGGTTTTGTCAATCTTCTTTCTCGTCTTATTGCTCGTCTCGTCACTAATATGCGAGGTGAACAAGCTTAACGAAGCGTTATCTCATCTCCTATCATTTTCAAGGACTCTTCTGAAATCCTGTGCGCAGTAAAGAAATTTAAACAACCAATATCGTCCCTTGCATTATTCTCAATCCCTTTCTATTAACTATCCTCTACAGTATCAATATGTTTAAAGTAGAAATCAACTTATTCGTGTTATTTGTAAGAATTTCTTTAACTCTTTTGCGAGCTATCAACAAGTTTAAACTATCAAGTGGTTTTTTTTTTCGAGCACCGTCTCTTAAGTGGTGAGCGCTATGAACAAGCTTAAACTATCAATCTCTTTTCTCGTGCTATTCTCAGCCATGTTTCTTCACTCTTGTTCGTTACCAACATATTTAAACCATCAATCTCTTTTCCTACGTTAAGCTCTCGTCAAACGGTGCAGTATCATGATAGTCGATTATATATAACAAGAGTCCATGAGTTTTGCCAACGTGTGGTAAATTTTCAAATTGCTCCCGAAGAAAGGCGCTTGAAAAGAACTTCTGAACTTAGGTGGGGTATCTTAATGACAATACATTGCTGTGAAAACATTCCTGGAAGATAACTATTAACATGTTGTTTTAAAAGCCCAAAACTTCTTTCATTTAGTACAGAGTTTGGGTCAAAATGTTAAAAGTTTGCGAGCAAAAATCGTGTCCTGCCACATCAAAGTTTACACCAAAACAGTTATGCTTGAAGAAAGCTCTGTTCTTTCACTGCAACATGTTTAAAAAATTAATTTTGGGTAATTAAAAAGCTTTAATAACTGTAAAGACCGTGAACGAAGATCCTGCTTTCTTGTAAGTTGGATCTCACAGGAGATCTAATCAACTAAACTTGAATAATGGATGATTAGAAAGACTACTGCAAGGTTGATACAACATTATATATTACAGAACAATATTTTGGCTGGCCAAACCAGCCTTCTTCAGGTTTAGATGTTACCAAATTATAAAAATGAAATTACAACATCATATTATGGAGGATGTTGCAATACATAGGATGGGCGGAAATGACGTTTACATGCACGATGATACTAAAAAGGCACTTCTCTCGTGTTCGTAAAACTCCCAAGTGCTTATATTACTCAACAATGCACTCGGCTCGTTTTTATTTCTTCAGTAGAAACGGGTTTGATAAATATTTCTATCGGGAACTTTTCTTTTAAGTTCTTGTAAGTTCAGTAGTGTGCGCTCTCTCTATTTATACCACGCCATAGAAAATACAGCCAATCAGAATGCAGGAAAGCCGTGGTATATTCGTCAGTATTCAACTGAACCTTCCCATCGATCAGTGCAATTCAACGGTATCACACCCAACCTTCCCATCGTGCGTTGAGATTCCCGTTCATGCGGGCCTTGCTGACCGCTGTACTTTCAATTCTATGGCATGGTATAAAATAGTTATGCAACCCTTTCTCGTGTATGACGCGCCAAAACGGACAAAAATACTTCCTTGATATATATAAGACTTCTCCTTAATATATAATACTTGTTTCATATAGATAGAACTCGATGTAGAAATATCCAACTTGTTTCCAAATAAACACAACATCTTGTAAATATTTAAAACTTTCTTTGAATATTTATACAACTTGAGGCACACATACAAAACTTGGTTCACACAAACAGGACTTGTCAGCTCGGCGCGCCGCAAATATACTTCTTATCGATTAGATTATTACAAATCGATACCACAGGTAGTATCCAGGCTTCTGGAAAACAATATCTGCCGCCAAATCAACATGCCAGACGAAGGCGTTGTCAGTCAACGGAGACCAACTGAAGCGTTTTGCAAGACTCATAGTTAATGTTATTAACATCGTAGGAAAAAGGTAAATAATGTTCACTTCCACGCTGGCGAAAAAATCTAGAAATATTGCTCTGAGATATCGAAGAGCCCTCATCCACCGATTGAAGTACTATGAAACGAAACTTTTTAAACTTCTCATGAAGAGCTTTTTTCTATAAAGGGGCAGATATTTTTAATAATTGTATATGAATTTACTTCTAGTCTTTTTAGCTTTTTATAGGCATATCCTGATTTATTCTTAGCTTCTTACACTTTGCATACATTATCTTTTATTTTGGTAATTATTCATTTCTTTATTTTACGCAGGACCCATGTTGATAGCAGTTTTTATAACTGAAATGGTCATCCTGCATAAATATGTTTTTATTATTATTATTAAAGACTTTGACAAAATCAAAACGAATTTATTTTCATTGAAAGTCAACTACAACTCTTGCGGTGTACTTCGAAAGAGGTCTTAAATTGTCGAACGAAATGTTCACTGAAAGCTGTTGAGCTTTATAGGTCGGAGATTTATGTCACGTGCTAGGCAACCAGAATGATTGCGATCTTTTCATTCCATCATGTTTCTCGCCACAACTTAACATTCGGAGGATTTTGAAGGTTCCTCGATATCTCAGCAATATTTCTAGATTTCTTCGCCAGCGTGAAAGTAAACATTGTTTACCTTTTTCCTACGATGTTAATAACATTAACTATCAGTCTTACAAAACGCTTTCGTTCGTCAATTTAAGACCTCTTTCGAAGTACTCCGCAAGCCGGTTGTAGTTGACTTTCAATGAAAATAAAATACAAGTGACTCGTGGGATATTCCGCGGTATACCACTCGAAAGCGTTGCATAACGAGCATGTAGCAGGGATTGACGATTCCACGAGGAACCGCATGAAACGCGGGCGCGGGGAAATCCATTTTCGTTCTCTACTTTAAAGTGAATAGCCGGCTTTACCGTATGTTTGCTACAAAACACAAATGTAAAGTGCACGAATAGCCTTGCATTTATTTTTCAGAGACTTAATTTTTCTCCCACATACGCTGTAATTCGGCGCAAAAATAATAAAGGAAAAGCACGTTTGGTTTATGGTTGGTTTAATGGTTTATTTCAAAATCACATTGCAGCCCAAGAACTGAATTAAGCAATTTTACAACAAAAGTTTACAAATTTAAAAATTCACAAGCATATATACTATAGAAAATTATCAATAATAATTTAATTCGAAAAACAAATCTAAAATAGTAATCGATCTTTTGACAAATCTATAATAACATTCTGGAATTATTGGCGGGTCATTGTGTAAACAAACGAGTTATTTGCTATGTTTGTTTTTACACGAGGCAAGGCAAAAGGACGATGATTTCTGAGTTTGTACTTGACGTTGTTCAATGGTGGTCGTAAGCTGTTTAGTTTATGATTGGGATTCGAAACCACTTCGTCAAACAGTCTTCTGCATAACAGACTATGGTGCTCAGATATAGGCGTTATGCCCAAAAATATGCAAGCACTGTTGTAGCTCAAGCTGGGCAAGATTATCGAAAGGGCCCTTTTTTCGATGCGCACGAGCTCATTTTTTAAGTACTGCGGCAATCTGCGGCAACGCATTGTAGAAAACTGACACAGCGTAGTCTACAGAAGATCGAACGCACAATTTGTAGAACAGAGCTAACTCTGAAGGGGATAATTGAGCTCTTTTAAGCTGGACTAGAAAATATAATTTTTTGTTAGCTTTCTTGACTACCTCGTTCACATGGGCGTTCCAGGTCAGGTTGTCACTTATTGTTAACCCTAATAACTTCGCACTCTTGACCACTTCAGTGTCCAAGAGATCACTGTCTCCAAAGTAGTGCGGTTATAACAAAATTCGATTAAACTGAGAATTTAAAAATCATTAAGGACTGAACGTTACACTAACAAGCAGTTGTTTACAAACTTAACGACCAAACGATCGAAAAAAAAAAATCTTATTTCCCTTGATCACAAACATACTCAAATCACGTGAATACTCGCCTTTTAGGGAATTTCAAAGCTTTTAATTCCACTGCACATTTCTTCTCTCATCTAACAGTGGTTGGTATACAATCCCATGCGCTTTAGTTAGGTAAAAAAAATAAAATGATAGAAAAAAAAACACAACACTTCGCAAGGTGCGAACGCTCTCCTGGCATCGTGTTCGATTTCATTCAAAAGACCAACAAGAGCCCGCGAAAAGGTGATGCGCAGAAAGCTGCGCAGAACGTTTTTCCGCTCTGAAGGAGCGATCCTGGTTTGTCTGGTCACGTGCGTTTGAGACAATTGAAGCTGTTATGGAGGGGTCCTTACATTTTGAAATTTGTTGCCGTTAGGTTTGTCAAAATCAAAGCGAGGCTTTCGTGTTTATACGCGATGTAAAGGCAAATTATACAATGGCCGAGATCTAGTAGCGGTGTTATTGCCAGGTTATTCGTTAAAAACAATTTTCATCTGCTTGCACGGTCAGGGTTATCCGTTCACAAAACAATACTCAACCTTTCGCACGGTTTGAAATCCCATTATTCCCAAGGATTCTTCATGGTTACTGTGTAAAAGTTTCCCTTTCATTCGCCAACACTTTAACATTAGGATACTCTTACAAATTATCGTGGTGTAATACATTTCCGGCGATCAAGCGTAGTCAGGAGACCAGGAGCATACAACTGCCCGATATTCCTGTCACGGCGTTTTCACAAACCAATTTATTTTTAGATTGAATTTCCCGCAAATATCAGACTCCAACAGGAGTCCCGATGACTAATCACAAGTCGCTGCACGTGCCACACGTGCAGGGCCTTTGTTTTTGCTCATAAAACCTATTGTTTTGTGGCGCTCTCGTTGCCGTTGCCGTCCTCGTTGCTCTTTTTCGCGGGAAAAGATAGTCTAAAAAATAGATCGGGCTGTGAAAATGAGGTGACGTGGGCTTAGTATGGGAGTTGTACGCTTCTTGTGGCGCAGTTAAATGTGCCTCCGATGATTTTCAAGGTCAAAAGATTTCGGATCTTCAACAGCCTCCGAAAAATATAGCTCATTTATTTCTTCTTCTTTCTGGGCTGCGGCACTTCGAGCAAAATATAAATTATTTCGGATTATCCATTCGAGGTTGTGCACTTTTATCTTGCGACCGAAAGCAACAGAGAAATTGAAGACCAATCTCATGTGGCTGAATATGCCACAGCGCGCCCAGGGGGAATTAAATGTGAAGCAGTTGTTCGATACAACAAAGAATCTCACCGTAAGATACCAACACATAGCCGTCCATTTAAATTAAGAACTCAATAGAGGTTTCATTATACATAATCAATTGAAAACTAACAATCTATTTACAAGAGTTTATTTTTCCTCGCGACTTGATCGGAATTTAAAACATGCAGAATTTACTCCATCGAGGATAGAGCAAGATGAGCATCAGTCTCAACAATCACCACTCAGTGGTTCAAGTCTAAACTTAAAACCCATCTCTTAAGGCTGTTGTAGTTTTTGTTTTCATTGATTTTTACTAGTTATTATTTTTTTCTTTATTCAATTGATTTTGTATTTATATTACCATTTGTGAATGATATATGAAATGAATCATATATGAACTGCGGAAATGAAATCAAATGAAGAATGATCCTCGCTCCCAACGTCAGTGGCTTCATAGCTCAGTTGGTTAGAGCATCGCACCGGTAAATCGCGAGGTCACGGGTTCAAACCCCGTTGAAGTCCTGAATTTTTTTCAAGCTTCTTTTCGCAATTGCATAAATTGCGTTCATAACTGCGAGGATCATTCTTCATTTGATATATTAGCATGATTGTAAAGCGCAGCTGGATCTTTGAGAAGCGCTGCGCTATATAAGCTATGTATTATTATTATTATTATTATTATTATTATTATTATTATTATTATTATTATTATTATTCATTTCAAGAATCAAAGAGAAAGAGCCGCGAGAATCAAGTCTGGCTATAAAGTGTAAAATGTATTCTAAGCACACCCATTTCTTCATCAAGCCATTTGAGGGGCCGTAAAGGTAAAGGTAAAGAAACGTTATTTATACACGGTTAAGATTTAAAGCTGCAAGCGTCTGGGGCCCCGTGGGAGAAATGTTGGTTTTTGAGTAAAGAGGAAAACCTGAGTACCCGGAGGAAAACCTCTCGGAGCAGAGTAGAGAACCAACAAACTCAGTCCACTTATGACGCCGAGTACGGGAATCGAACCCGGGACACATTGGTGGAAGGCGAGCGCTCTCACCACTGTGCCAACCCTGCTTCCCTGAGCGCCAACCCTGCTCCCCTGCAGAGCCTTTGGCTACCCTCTGGTTGATATTATTACAACAGCAAGTTGTGACCCCACAAGTCTGCCTCAAGACTGAAACACACTCTCTAGTTATGAAAGCGCAAATCTCGCTCTTTTAATATTCCTTATTGCTCACCCATTACGCTAGCTATAAACATATCAACTTTCCCTTATTAGCTCACCCATATTTACAAACGTTTCATTACAAAAGGAACCACTCAAGATCAGTTAAGGTAACGCACTACCTTGTGAGGTTAAATTTGAAAATTTAGGGTACCAAACAATACCTCGTAAGGAAGAACTACTGCCGTCTTAGAAACCACAAAACCTATCGACTGCTCCAGTTCTTCCAGCCATACAACAATTTCAAGATTCTATGGAGGGTCTCCTCTCTTTCATACATCTAGGAGTGTATGAAATAGAGAGGCAGTATATATTCACCTTCAGAACAAGTATTTGACGTCAAAACAACGATTGAATCCGGCGAGAACTAGAGAATTTGAGACATTCCAACTTCCAACAGAGACTAATTTCTATCAGTGCTTCAGCAGATACGTAGCCGGTGTTCCATTCGATAGTCTATCACATGCCGGTAACAGTGAATCCGAGCATTGTTCAAGAACCAGTTTCTATACGAGCGGCTCCCTCGAGAGGGTAACGTCTCTCTCTTCCATCTTGACACTCGTCCTTCGGCTGGTGCACCATATACCAAGTTTACAAAGTACACTACAATGGAGAAACAATACACCAGAACGATACAATGAACCAAACACAATGAAAGCAAACAATGGACTTGGTACAGGGAGCACCAGCCCGACCTTCGTTGAAATGACCCATATCATTACTTATTACAGCTTTCTCGAATTCAAAAGGAAAATTAACGGTTAAAACGTTACATAACGCTTCGACGACCTCATGTCGCGTCATGTCATCCCCGAATTCAGTTTAAAAATGACAGTGATTGTCGAGACGTTATTGGCGTACATACTCACATAAGTCACCCATCCATTCCTTCTCTATATAACCAGATAGCCAATTCTGCAGGGAGGTGTTGTGGCGTGTTGGCAAGAAATTCTCTTTGCGACGAATACCCGTTTGTTTATTTCTGCTCATCTCCGTAATGATGTTCGCGACTCTTTTTAGTACACTCGCACGCATCACGCGACTGCATTTTTATGGAATAAAAACAACGGCAATGAGCTATTGTCTATTTCCGCCTTTACAGCATTATTCGATGCTTCCCTCCCATTGTTTTGGAAAACTTGGAAATTAGCCACCCGCGCTACAACGTTACACATTTTAGCACAAGAAATTGTGTCACAAGGTCTATTAAGTGTTTCAGCGGTACACAAATAGCGCAGGCGGTGACGTTTATTTGAACGGGCGTAAGATAATCTTTAGGGATAACAACACTGAAACGAAGAAGCTATTGGAGGACACAGTTCAAACAACAGACGGCAAAATGAACCAATTTTTAAAATTTAAATATAAGTAACGGTTGTCACATTAACAAAGCTGTGAAACTGTTACACTAACCATGATCTGTAATGGGAAACATATGCTATGACGTCACCCTGTCAATGGGAATCCCCTAGATTTTATTCTTTGGATAAACACAGTAGCATATGACGTAACCATGCGTATACTTATACCACCGCAAATTAATGAGAACCTGCTATAGTAACAGTACATTCAGGCGGTTTTGCGTGACCTATCCATTGGCCTAAATACCTTTCACCGTAATATATTTATCTACCACAGAGGAATTACAAACAACACTTTGGGGCCTGGCGAGTTTTTCCATTTCTACTGTTCACATGTACAAGCGGCTTTGCCTCGCTTATCTGTAAGCTCCAATACATCGAACCTTAATGCATTGATCTATCTCAAAACGAATTACGAACAACTCTTTTGGACCTTGCAGGTTATAACATTTTTCTATCTGCAAATATATATTTGTCCGGTTTTTGTTTGAAGCAACTACAGGTAGCTTTGCCTCGCTTATCTATAATCTCCAATACATTTAACCTTAATCTATTGATCCATGTGCGAACGAATTAGGAACGACTCATTTGGACCTTGTGAGTTTACCCATTTTTTATTGCTAACAGCTGAAGGCGCCTTTACCTCGTTTCGCTATAAGCTCCAATACATTTAACCATAGTCTAGACCTATTGCTGAATGAATGAAGAATGAACTTTATTTACCCTCGGTTTTACATGAGGCTTGTTACGCCCATATCATGACTTGCTAATGATCCGAGAAATTAAATAAGTAAATGAATACATGGATAAATGAAACTACATATGTAAAATCCAAAGATCTATCTCCGAACGACTTACAAACAACTCTTTTGTCCGTTATACAATTGCTCTACTTTCGAAAGTTTGCAAATTTTCTACTGCGAACAGCTGTAGGCCGCTTTGCCTCTGTTATCTTTAAGCTTCGAAGTCTTTAAGCACAATGTATTGATTTCTCGGAAAACCAATTGCAAACAACACTTTTGGGCCTTGTTAGCTTATAAAATAGTTTTAGGTTTGGAATTTTTGTGCATTTTCAACTGCTACCAGCTACAGGAAGCCTTGCCTGACTTATCAATTCGGTTTGGTACCTTAAATCAACCTCATTTATTTACTTTTCGACCTCCTCCACAATTATGAACTATTCTTTTGGCCCCTGAAAGTGATTTAAACGCTTTAATTGCGAACACTTTGCCACTTCCTTTTAGTTGACACTTTCTTCTTTGGTTCATTCTCGACTGGTTCGTCTTTTACACCAGCCTGTGCTCCTTCATCTTCAACTTTGGAATATTTGGCCCCGTTGTACTTTAACATATCCACCAAGCCAAGGTAAAACTAAAATCACAACAAATCACACGAATTAATTAAATCAGCCAAGCAATTGAAAATAAGTGTCATTTTTATCCAATGAACAGGATATATTTTATCCCCTGACCAGCTAGTCAAAATTTTCATAAACGGACAAAATTTAATTGGAGCCAGAAGCACAAAAGGAAATATTGGTATACTTAATTAATCTAAATTCGTTTCTGAAAATCACGGTTATTAAAAATTAGCAAATCGTTCCTTGGCAGTTTTGTATCCGTTGGAAATAAGGTAAAATTGCAGTATGGCTACATGATAACCGCACATTAGCTGAAACCCCGGGGGGGGGGGGTTGTTTTAGTCCGTCTCTGTTACTTGCGGCATCCTATATGAACTTCGTTCTGTCGATAACAATATACTTTACTTGCAATGAAATACAGAGAAAATGAAGTTTGTGATGGAAATCAACCCCAAAAATCCAACAAATAAATACGCAAAAAAAAAACAAACAAACAAACAATTAAATAAATCTGATAATTTAAATGGAGTTCGTGTCTACTTGAATACAATTTAAATTTCAGAACGAACCTCCTCTTCAATGTATTGGATCATTCTTTGGCGAAGTTTTTCAAAAGGGGGGCGGAATTCGGGAATTTCATGCCAGCACTTCGTCATAACATTGTACCTAAAACACACAATTTAAACATCATTATTCAGTATGACTACCGCAACGTAACGAGACAAATATGAAGCATCGCCCGCGCTTAAAGTAGGGAGCTAAAGGAAAACATGTGCACATGCTTAAAAGCTAACACCATTCAATGGGAAACCGTCACTACCTTAACTCGCCGTTTTCCATAAAAAAAAAAAAGAGCGGTTAACTTTATCCCGTGGATAAGTCGCAATTCACCAGATAAAATGTACCGCAACTATTACAGTTTCACCCACTGGATACACCATTTTGGGAGTTTTGCACGCCGAGACCAATACAGTTTTATGATAACTGGTGGCCATTTAAGAATAAGGACTAACATACATGTAAGTTGCTCATTTTAAGGTCACGTCATGAGAAGGCATATACTCAATCATAGAATTCAGAAGCAGATAGCAAATCTCATTTTCTAAGCAGTCCTAATAAACAGCAAGGACTTACAGGGTGTCGTCGATGTGTTCGGGTTTTGGCATGCGGTAGCCCTTTTGTATTTCTGCAATTGTTTTGCCTTCTGTCCAGCCCGGGTATGGAATACCCCCTGTTAAGTGTTAATGTCATAAAACTTATCATATCCATGTCCGTCAACTTATTATTTATATATTGAGAATGAAAAGTATGTAATATCCCAGGCTTGTAATTGGTTTAGTGGCCTCCGGACAGAAGACGCTGTACCACGTCCGACAAATGATGACCCTTAAATCATGTTCTCGTCTTCCTTACAAAATGAAGTCAGCAAGATATAACAATATTTCCTGCTTTCCTGTTTTCTTGTGTGTGCAGCCCTGTCAAAGGGTTTTGTAGTAGAGGCCAGTATAGACTAAGAAGTAAGCAGCAACTGCCAGCAAACCTTTGCCTGCTAGAGAACTCACAGTGAAGTCCAAGTGTGAAATAAGCGGCAAATAATTGACTGTAGGCGCAAATTTGCCGGATGCCGGCACATTTTGAAGGGGGCTGTGTGTGATGATACAATTCTTCCACTTGCGCTTGTTGCATAAAGGATTATTAAAACCAACTTGTTGGATATCTAGAACCACATATCTAACGCACGCTCTTGAAAGAATTGTACATGTGGCAGCCTTATTAATGATAACTCCAATTTGCGCACTTGTTCTCAAGCATACTTCCCTCATAAGGCCACAAAATTTTGATTCAGAACATCTAACAATATTGCGTCAGGGGTTATATTTAGTGGGTGTCCATGCATTGGTGAGCCCTGGCCATTGTTGAGCTCAGTCTGCACTCTTACAAAAACATACAATGACTGTCATCAGCCGTCGTTGTTAGCCGTCGTCATCTGTGGTGAGCCGTCGTCTTCGCCGTGAGCCGTCAATGTCGTCGTGGTGACCCAAGGGCAAGAAACTTGCTCTGTTGACGGTAAGAAAGGAAGGCAACTTTCTTGCCCTTGGGTCACCACATCGGAATGTCGCTAAGTTCCGTCATTACCACTCCTCATTAAATCAAGTGTCACTTACAATGTCATGCCAAAATTAATATTCGCTTCTGCAAGCTGACTATTTAAGGTGGCTGGTACCAGTTTTACTCGCGTGGAGAGTCTGGCCACTAGTGCCCGCGTCACAGTTTATATGCACGAGATTTGAAGAACGGGAAAAACAAAAACAAATATGGCGGCGCGAGGCTTTCTTCGAGCAAGGTCAGCAAGGCTACGTTTGTCCGGTTTAAAAAGAAATTCGCGTTTATCTGAGGCGGTATGTACTCGATTGACTTAACTTGATTCAATTTACATAGGAAAAGTTGTTTCCGGAGATTGATAATGGATATTAAAGTTCCAAAGAGAAATTCCCACCTGTACTGCGACCGATCGTTTCGGGAACCGGGAGGATAAGGAGCCGGAAAGTAAATGTAAAACTACAAAAGTGGGATAGCCCTTCAATTTTACTTACAGGTAATACATCTCAAAATTCTATTATTTCTATGCCTCACCACCCGTTTGTCGTTTGTCGCGAATCACATCTGCACTTGTGTCAGATTGAATGCCGTTGACATGTGTTCTGCGAGCAATTTAGTCAATTCCATGCTTTAGCTTGGTGTTATTCAACATAACCATGCTTAGTCATGCCACAAGTTATGGAGACGTTCTCTTAAGTGAGCCCAAACGTTTGGCCAAACAGTAAAAACAACAACTTTGAACTATTAAAATCCACCTGACTGAAATCAACTCAGCGCGTGGACTGCAAACAAAACTACGGTAGATGCCCGCGCGTCTACACGTAATGGCTAGCGGCAGTCAGCAAAGCGCATGAGCAAATGTCGATCTTTTCGAATCCAGATTTTGAAATGCGCGAAAACGAACGTAGAAATTTTTGTATTATAAAAAGGAAACATCACACAAAATTCAAGAAATCCTATCAAAGAAATTTTACACTACTCACAAATTGCCTTTTCTCGCGTTTATAAAAAATCCGCTTGATAGAAAAATTTTAAAAACATTTTGCAGTTTCCTTTTTACATGGCAAACGTAATCACGTGAAAAAATAGGGGGTCACCGAGTTTGTTTTCAAATTATAAGTGCCAGAAGTTAAAATGCAACTCTGAAAAACCCTCAAGTACCGTTGCCATGGTAACAGCTGACGACGTAATAATAGTTATTTTTGGTCAACAACTAAAGGTACATGTATAATTTAATCTTGCAAAAGTTTTCAATTCACTTCTCCGATACCATTGTGCGTAATTTTGTTCCTTTGTTTCATAATTTCCACGTGAGTTGTCGGTATTTACAGAGTACTACCGATTTCTTAGGAAGCTAATGCCTATAATTATTATGTAAGCGGTCTGTACGATATTTGCGTTTTTACTATTTTAGTAACAACCATAGGACTACTCACCGATGGTGAAGATCTCATAGAGAACAATTCCGTAGGACCATCTGTGGATTAGAAATATAGATAAATATAATGTTAATACTGCAATTTCACAAAATTAATAAAAACAACAACAACATCAAAATGATAAAAATACAGTTTTCAAACAGAGTATGGACATAAAGCACTGTAATATCGAAAATTCGAAAGGTGAAAAGCAAATGAAAATACATCTTTTACTATGCTTTTAGGTGGTTCAAAAGCACATTTGAGTCATTGGAGGAAACCCTATAATAATTTATATTACCATTGAAACCAAAGCAATCGCGAGCAATATCTTTCCTTTGGTGTACTACTTACTGAGTCACGGCGCTTCGAAATGAAAAACATGTTGTATTATATGTTTAGGGTTACTTTTACTAGGCTCAAACTGGTGGATAGCGTGAATTAATTTCGTTTCCCCTTATAATTATTATCTTTTTTAAACAGTCGTATAATTCAACGTTATCTATCTATAAGGAGACCAATTGTTGATGGTTTCTTCTAATGGAGAGTGGTTGAACTAAACAAAATGGCTCAGCATCACTTACACATCACTTTGGCTGGTGAGGGCTGCAGGGTTTCCGTACAGTATTTCAGGTGCCGTCCATTTCACTGGAATGCAACCCTGCAAACGTAATCAGTAATGAAAGTATGACTATAACGCTACAGATACTGGCATATTTACAGCAAGTTCGCACAACATTAATTGCCGAAAACTATGTACTTCTTGAATAAAGGCTTAACTAAAAAAAGTAATTCATCAAGATGTCTTCTGGTGACCGTATCATGCAGTAGCAATGCTACCAATTACGGAAGCAGTGGCGGTAATAGTGGGAGTGGTAGTAGTTGTGGTAGAACACCAATGGCAGTGCTAATGGTATTGGTAGAACTGTATAATGGCAGTGGCATTGGTGGTAACAAGGGTACAAGTAGAAGTGGTTGAAGCGATAGTGGTAGAGGTTGGGGTTTGAAGGGTTGTTCAAGCACCCGGTGAATAGCCTAAATTCTGGCTGTATATTTACTATTCTCATTCACTCAGAAGCCCTTCAAGCCAATCCAGCCAGGCCGACCACATGCTGGCAGAGATAGACCACAACACCGGGAATACGTCCATTACTCTTTTTGAACAGTGTTCTTTAACGTCCCACAGATTATTAGGAATAAGTGTTGTGAGACGGGGCTTACGGTTTATCGTTTATTGTCAGGTGTTGGTAGTGGCACTGGCAGTGTCGGTCAGGGTAGTGATATTGGTAGTGGTACTGTAGTAGTAGGGGTAGTGCATGGTAGTGTTAGAGGTAGTGAACTTAGCAGTCAGGTGTTGGTACTGGCATTGGCAGTGGTGGTGAAATAGTTTTACAGCAGCAGAGGAAAATGGCAATGGGCGTGAGATGCCCTTTGAACAACAAATAAAATAATAAAAAGGAATGAATGTGTGGTGGTAAGTGGCAGTGGAAGTGACATAAATTATGTTGGCAGCAGTAGAGGAAATGGTAATGGTACTGGCACTGGTAATGGTAAAGTAATGGAACTGGCATTGGCAGTGCGAATAGCAGCGATAGGCCCTTTGAACGGAATGAGGAATGAATGAAGCCAAAGCACTATGTTTATGCTACACGATTAAAATTAGAAAAAGCCTACATGTACCTTTTTGGCATTTCCGTGGCCATACTTAAAGTTTTGGTAGGCCAAGCCAAAATCAGTGATTTTGCAAACACAGTTTCGGTCCAGTAGGATGTTTCTTGCTGCCAAGTCTCGGTGGATGATCTACAAACGGTTAAATCATAGCAGGCATATTTCAGTTCAAAACATCCCTCAAAGGAGAATTATTAATACCTCAAACAATGTAATAATTATTAAAGAACGTTTCAAAATGTATGTCAGTCTGCTGCCATGTTCAGGTTGGGCTGAGTCCACCTGCAAAAACATGTACTTGGGTACCAGATCCTGTAAGACTGGTCAGGTGTACATGGTTGGAATTTTCTATGAATACTTAAAGTCATACTAGAGCAACTACCTCATTATTATAATTATTATTGATTCAGGCAATTTAACATTTACCAGCAATGTACCCTGTTAATAATGGCAGGCTTATGAATTGCATATCTTTTTTATACGAAGTGGAAGATTCAGGAGCTAAGCAGTTCACACCCGCTTCCCCCCTCCTAACACCATACCAGAATTATTTCTTCAACTAAAACTAAAGAAAAGAAATCATCATTGTTTTTTTATGAATAATGCGTGCATATTTAAAACATGATGACAAGGGCCGAGTCGTTGAATTAATTTATTTTTCAGTTCTTGACATACCCCTTTCGATCCAAGGAACACCATCCCAGTTGCAATCTGTCTGGCAAATGAGACAAAGTCATATGTACCCAGCTCCAAGGCCTCACCCTCTCCGCGATGATATTTGTCTTCAATTCCTCGGCTTTTTCTCAAATACCCCAGCAAATCTCCACAGGGTAAGTACTCCATGATCAGGATTGGATGAACTGTGTAGATACAAAAAAAGAGGCAATTTATGATACTTGACATAGATTTATCCTCCAGAAACCAGATTACATTTACCTAAATGTAGGCTCGCCTGGGCATTCTCTCCTTTAGTTGCCAACAAGCCACTTTATAATGCACAAGCTGAAGGATTTTCTGTTTTAACTACTGTGAAGGCAAATAGAAAACTACTTTGTATGTAATTGTTGATATTTTGATGTTTAGGCAATGCTGGGACCGACAATTAATGTGCCACAACTGAAAGATTTCTAAATTGCATTTCATGTGTGTAAACTGTGGGCAAAATTACCCTTTCTGAGAAGAATGTTTAATTCTTAAGCTAAAACTAAATAAATAACTGTTTGGATGTGCCTCCTCCCCGTAATTAGACTCTAGCAAGAGGTAAACTAAACAAGAACCTACTGCGTGTTGTAACGCATCCAATGAATGTGATGATGTTAGGCTGAGATTGTTCTTCCAGTTTTTTTCCCAGCTCAATCTCCCTCATCAGTGCTTTTCTTCCTTCTGCCCCAGAGGTGGCTGTGATGCAGAAGATCAGAGTACAATAAATACCAAGCAAAACTTAACACATAGTAAGTGAGGTGATGTGCTTGCCCAATTCAACACCTTCAAAACGTCATACAGTTCATTGATGCTGGCAGCTTAAGCATTTTATTCCAGGAAGGGCAGTTAGCAGCGTTATTAGTTTGCCCTTGAATGACAGTGCATTGCAGATTTCCTATGGATCACCAGCCCCCAAGTAAATCATTTTGACATCCTTCCATTTCACTTATATACTGTATCTGAGTCTTTAAATAGACTTAATAACACAATTACAAAGTTCTAGTAATTTCAGCTTTAAGTTCAAAACGAGCTCAGTGATCCCCCATTTTTCATTGCCAGGAAATAATTGGCATAATAATATACAAATTTTTGCAAAGTTAAAAAAATTCATAGGAGCAGATCCAGGGCCACCTTAAATTGGCTCTGAATATGTCCCCACAGTTTTTTTAAATTTTGCAAAATTATTGTTGATCTTGACACACTTATTACTTTTCAACAATAAAAAATGGGGGTTAATTGGGGGTCCTGACTAGCTGATTTTTGAGTTATTTTTTCTTAAAGTTTAAATTAGGGGTGTTCCTAATAGGTTATAGCGTTGCTATGGTAACCTTTTTTAATTATGGGAAAAAATTCATAACTTGGTCACCAATAATTGGGCATTTGTTTGATTTCGCTGAAGGGTAACAACTTAACTCTTTTTAAAAACCTGCAACTTTCCCCAATCCCGGACTATGGTTGAAATTAACCATTGTCGTTGCCAAAAGGTCACTTTTGTAGACTTTATCAGCCTGGAAACTGACCGAAACTCTCAATTTTCATTTAATAGGGCTGCTTATTCTCTTGTAAAACCAAAATCGCCCTCTGACAACAGCAAAATTCACGCAACTTTCTCTTGAAGTTTTGAAAACAAAAATTCCTATTGAGGTTGAAAGTTTACAATGGCGGCAAACTTCGACTCCAGGGGCGTGTTCCATTTACCAAGAAATTCCGGAAATTCCGGCTGGGATGTAAATGGAACACATGTTTTTGGTTCGTTCCAATGGAAAATTTCCGAAATAAACGGAACTTCTGAAAAGGTAGTCCTGTTTTCCCGTTGGAAACTTTCCGATGGAAAATGCGTGTTCCATTTACGAGTTTCACAAGTTTTCACCAGTTCCAGGTCTTTCACGGCCGCATCTTTGGTAAGATGGCAGCTCCTTCTTCGGTCACCTCGAATAGTTTTATACGAAAGCCCCGTGTGTCATGGACTAGTACCCGATCTTCATACGTTAATGAATCACAATTGTGTGATGTATACCAATGGTAAGCAGAATTTATTGGAGAAAACATTAAATTTGCCCGAGGGTTCTTTGAGTAAGCTTATTCCGATTGTTTCCCGCGTAATACTTTGCATCTGAAATGAAACAATGTCTTTCGTTATTTTCCTTTCACAGTAGGCGTGAAAGTCCGGCTTTGTCATACAACCAATAAGAGTATCGCTGAGGAATCTTCCAGTGGCTTCATTTCCCTGCACTAAGCTTCAACGGTCCGCCTCGAGTCGCCCTGAAGTGGCTTGTAAATATTCATCGATGAAATATCATGGCAATATCTTTTTGAAAAACCCTTCGTTTCGGCGATGATCGCGCCTCATATAAGCTGCAACCGCCGCGAGGATAGGAGTGTCATCATCGTCTTCTCAATTTAAAAGACCTTCTTACTCAGACAACTCTACAGTTTCGTTTAAGACATCGTTGTTGCCATTTGGAAGTTTAGCGGGAAAGTGTGGAGCCTGGGAATGAATGGAACGTTTGTCAAATGGAACACGTTCTTCACCGATGGTCATTTCCCATCGAAATTTCCGGAATTTTTTGGTAAATGGAAAACGCCTCAGTTCTTGCAATCTGTTCCACATTTTCCTGCTCACTTCTTTAGTGTGACCCCGATAACCCTATTTGATTTCACTTGCTCTCACTGGTCTGCCATGTTTGCGTTTGTGACCCAAAGGAGTTCTGGGACTTTCTTGAATAACAGGCACTTGACAGTCCACCAATTTCCATTTCAGATACTTTTTAAAACCGTGTCGAGCCACCCGGTCTTGATGACAAAATATTGCAATGATTGCATTATTTACAGGTTAAAACTCTCCGAAATTGCCAAGCCAGGTCCCGGAATCCACTTACAAAAGGGCCTTTAAGCTCCATGAATTGCCATCACTCGCTCGAATAATTTGAGCGGCCCAATTGGTGTGAAATTGCTTCTCACCTCTGTTTTCTTTCAAAGGGTGGCCTCTACCCATCAACCCAGCTTTACGATGCCAGGCAGGGGGCTTCTAAGGTGGAAAATGGCTCGAAAAGAAACTTATAAACCAAATACGCAATGAATTGTAGCTGCAGTAATCGTTTAGAAATAAACGACAGCTAACGTGACAAGCGTGACAACAAAGACAGAGCCTTCGGTGCTGTGGACTGGCAAAATCTCTGTGGTAACCCCTTATATGGAGTAGCTAGGTAAATTTGACCTTCTACCCTTTGGAAATTGCAAGAAAAGGCGACCAAATCGCCTGGGGAAAATGAGTAGTGATATCATCTATCTCAAAGTACAAGGGATAGAAAGTGCTAGAAAACAATGTCAGCCACGTCACCTTATGTGCAAAGAACAACTGAGGAAACCATAAAATAAAGATAAAAACTATCTTATATTTTGACATACTCTATGCATATCACTACATATCTACAGCTTCCAATCCGTAAATAACCCAGGTTTACAAGGTTTCACATACTAGTCATTGGGTTACCTGTGGATGTATTTCCTTAAATAATCCAGAAAATCTCTTTTTTTTTTCTTAATTGTCTGATGGAAGCAATTTTACCACGGTAATAATTTGATAAAGAAATTATTTCATGCTTGGCCATTGTTTAGTACAAATATGATAATTAATTATTAATAAAAACCAGCGGTTCAAAATTCTTACGTGTAAAGCACTTTGCCGCGATAACCTGTCTCCCATGTCCTCGACCTGGCTCCTTCAAACTTCCTTTCCAGACTACTCCAAAGGCCCCTGAGCCAATAACCTCTCGCAGCACTATACGGTCACGTGAAACCTCCCATTTATCCACTTCATGATCTAGCTCTTCCAGATCATATCCTTGCTCTTCATCAGGATTGAATCATATTTTAAAAAAATGTTATTTAAATTCAAGATTGCAAAGACACTGCACCTAGGGTATGTCAATCGTTACAATTAACTGTCTCAAAAATTGCATCAAATAAGACACTTTCATTTCGTTTACTTAAGGGCAATTACGAAGGTTCAACAGACCAAGAGAATTCGCACTTGGAAGGACACCATGACTGCACTGAAAACCATTTTGGTCAGGTTCTTGTTGAGTTCTCGTTTGAATCTAATGGGTTTGACTTGTCAAAACTAGGAACCCACAGATTGTAAGTTATTATTCCCCTCCTTTCTCTTTTGTCTTGTATTTTGGTTCATATGCTCATTTACTTGGCTTTGTATGTGTACACCAGTGATTTTAATTTTCGATTTCAGAATTCGCCTGACTTACATTATTACATGTATTAAAGACATGGAACATTTATCAGATTCGATGATTTGGCAGTAAATCCAGAGCGCATTTAACATTTGGACAGCATTAAGAAAAGGTAGTCTGTGCTCTACCCACACAACATTTTTAAAAGCAGATAACATACAAAAATTCTTCCACTTACTTGAAGGCCTTGGCTGTGTCTCCAATGATAATAATAACAAAAACAAACACATAGGTAAATGAAACAAAATTGTTGACGAGCCCGTAATAAGCTGTCTGATTTTAACTTAATTATTTGTCCAATACTGATATTTAATAAAGCAACTTAAACATTAAGTGCAAGTTTCAACAACCATTCCTTGTGTTGGCAACTGTAAGAGCGAGTGTTCCAAGGCAAAACACTATTACTTTCACTGCAGTTCACTGCTCAAAATCCAACTAAACTGCCATCTGAAATTCACAGCTCACCATACCTGTCATGCGACGTTTGCAGATGTACCATATGACAAGTGCAGTGATGATGACAGCAGACAGAGGACCAACAATGTAATACCACTCAAATATCTTCCCTTCAGTGGAAGCTGTAAAAACATAAGACATTACTAAGACACCAGACATAAGACATCATAGCCTCTACACAAGTTAAGCACTTACATATGCACTGTACTGTACTGTATATTCCAAGATTGGTACATTATACTCTGGTGGTGTAGGTCATCCATAATTTAAGCAGTGCATAAATAAAACAAACAGAGAATGTCTGATTTTAAATGAAGCCCAGGCTTCGTGTAAAATGGTTGAAGACAACAGGTGGTTGTCTATACTGGAAGGAGTGCCGCTGAGTAGTGGGTCAGAGCCCCTTTTATTATTATTTGAGACTTCTCATAATTATTGGATACATGGATAAATAACGACCTACCACTGAACAATTGTTAACACATGAAACAATACAACTGTTTACCTTAATGTACATTTGCAATATATCAAGCTGTGGGAACTGCTCCTGTCTTTAATGAACATGAAACTAAAACGGTTTTCCAACAAACAGACAAACCCTTACTCACCTCTCACTCTGATCTCCACACTGGATGACGCAGAACCTGCTTCATTGTGTGCCTCACAAGAATAATCACCGCTGTCATCAGTGTCAACGTTTTCAATAACAAGAGTGCTCATCTTGTCACCATTCGTTATAAGAGCTTTTGATATAACTGGGCCATCGTCTTTTTTCCACTTGATCTCTGACGTAGATTCACTGACTTTGCAAGTCAGTTTGAGCTCATCACCTTTCATCAATGTGGGGTGTGGATTGGGACCAACTTCGGCGGTAGGTTTTTCTGAAGATTGGATTTACATGATAACAGATAGATATAGAGAACTGAGAGAATTAACGCCATTTAACCACAATTCATTGAAAAGTAGTATATTACGTACGATTCATAAACATGACAAATACATTATTTTGAGACTGATCGACATAACTTAGAAGAAATTGAACAAGGCTCATTAAAGATTACCTAACACATGAACTTGGACAGTTGAATTTGCTGAGTCGGCTTTGTTTGTTGCTGTGCACCTGTAAACTCCTTCCATTCCTTTTGTTGTGTTTCGCAGCTTAAGGAGAGATCCCTCCTCAGTAGTGCTCACACTGACACCTAAAGGAAGGTCTCCATCCTCAAATTTCCAGGTTATTTTTGGCTTTGGGACACCAGTGGCCTTGCAGCTAATGTTGGTACCTTGGCCCTCAAGAATAGTTTGGTTTTTTGGAGACACAGATACCTGAGGAGAAACTGAATAAAGAAGAAAATTCAGCCAGTCAATAACTACAATATCAGTCGCAACTGCCTAAATGTACAGTACCATGCAAAATTGCTTGATGAGCTCAGATTTACATCATTGGGTAACAACTCAATCAAGACGTGAACATATAGAGAGTTCTTGAATTGCAGTCAAACTAGAGAATTACAGCTTATAAGTTCAATTTCAGAGATCCACTGAGTCAGTCGTGTCAGTCAGTTGAGTCAGCAGGAATAAAAGTGGCGTTAAAAGTGACTTATAAGACCATATACAAATGGTGTGGTTTATTAAAGAGAGAACATCAATCCATAAAAGTAACAAAAAATGCCGATCACACAGTTTTGGAAAGGTACATGGACAAAACAAGCTTGGACGAGAGCAAAGCACTGGAATATTTACAAAACCAATTCCTCCCCAAAATAAAGAATGAGGAAGTGATCATTGCCAGGACATGCATATTTACTTGTTGAAAAAAATACCCGCATAAATAGTGTTCGAAGAACTGACTGTCAACAAAGATCTCATGTGAAAAAAAGAAAAACAAACAAACATGTTATTCCGAGTGGTCACTAGTCCCTCATGAGAACTACTGCACTGGCAGAGATAAGTACCATGTTGCAACACAGCCACCTCACTAAGTGCTGAGCACAATCTAAACCAGTAAACTCCTTCCATTCCTTTTGTTGCGTTTCGCAGCTGAAGGACAAATCCTTCCGCAGTAGTGCTAAAACTGACACCTGAAGGAAGTTCTCCACCCTCAAATTCCCAGGTTATTTTTGGCTTTTGAACATCAGTGGCATTGCAGCTAATGCTGGTAACTTGGTCCTCATGAACAGTTATATTATTTGCAGACACAGAAACTTAAGGGGAGACTAAGTAACCAGAACAGAATTCACCAGTCAATAACTAGCATACAGGGTTCGTACTCTTTGTTGGGCTAAAATTTCAAGGACTTTTGAAGGACATTCCAGGGCACAAAACAAATTTTTCAAGCACTCCATGTAGTAAACAAAATGCCTTTAGAATGTGATACTAGACGATCGGGTTTAAGGGATAACTGCCAGATTTGTTCAAGTCTAAGTCTTTTCAAGTTCTTCCACTAAGTGGAAACAGTAAAACAGCAAATTTCAAGGTTTTTCAAGGACCCAATGTAATTTTCACTGACTTTCAAGGCCTTGAATTTTGATTTTCAAATTCAAGCACTTTCAAGGAATTTCAAGGTGCATGCGAACCCTGAGCATAGCATTCATAACTGCCTTAAAATATGCGGTGTAAAATTGCCTGATGAGCTCAGATTTACATCACTGGGTAACAACTCAATCAAGGAGCATGAAAATGAAGAAAGTTCTTGAATTGCAGTCAAAGGAGGAATGACACCTTAAAATGCGAAATAACCCCATGGAATTCCATCATGGAACTCCATGAAAGTATGATCTCCATGGCTTTGTGTGGAGTGTCCATGGAATTCAATATAGTCCCATGGGATGCCATGGAGTGTCCATGGAACTCCATGGAGTCTCCGTGGAACTCCATAGAATTCCAAGGAGTGTCTGAGGATCTCCATGCAATTCCATAGAGTGATGGAAGGGTTCCATGGAATTCCAAGTCATGTTATGGAGCATCTCTGACCTTCGCTGGAATTGCATGTATGAATTTGACTGTCCACGAAGTCCCATTAAAATTTAATAGTGGTGTTGAACGGTATTCAGAATCAATCGATTAGTATCTTGAATGCTTTTCAATGTAGCAGTTGCTCACAAAGTCCAGAAATTAAATGCTTTAGGTCATCACACATGAATTGACAATAAGATTGTTCAAATTAGATTGTTGAAATTTTGTGGAGGTTGAAATGGGTAGGTTACAATCCTGATGATGGAAGGTAATGCAAAGCCGAAAGAAATTCATATTTAAGGGCTTTTACTTTAAGAAAACATGACTAAATTTCAGTTGGCTTTTCATGTATTTTAAAAGCTTAAGGCATGTAGTACATGAAAACTCCTTCAAATCAAAAGAATTTGTAAAACACTGCTCTCAATCTACCAAAATTACTGATTGAATTTGTATGTGGCCTCAAATTATGCCTGAGCAGTTGAGCATTCCATGTTTTTGACTTAGCTTCGAGCAATTGCCATATAGTATTTAGAGTAAAGAACCACAGATTGAGAATCTGCACATGCTCTGAACAGCAGCCAAATTCAAGCATTTCTTCTTGGCTGGATTTGTCTTCGCTAATTCAAATCATCCTGTCTGACAGACGGAGCATTGTTCTTCAAATCACATAACCTGCAATCAGGCGAATTTTTTCTCTGCGGCGAGAGGAAGGAAAAAATTACATGTGATACAATTTTTCTGCCAATTCGTTGGCCGCCCCCAACATAATTAACAGGTCCGTCAGCATGCATGACAGCTATGTCATGACATAAGCATGAGCTGTCAACAACAATGTTATCCAGTGTCACATGAAAAATGTGAGCCAATCAGATTTTACCGGAAATACATCAGGTTTTTGGTGGCAAGGAAAAACACTGTAATTTTTTTAATCATGCTCAACCGTTGATGCAGTTTCTCTGTTTAAGTGTCAAGAAACAAAATTTTGGTCAAAAACTTGGCCGGTGGAACAACAGAATCCTTAATTTTATCGAATGGCGGTCAAAAGTGTGGAATCAACTTTGATTCTGTAGCAGCACATCTAGCAAAAAGCTGCCCATAAATTAAAACAATTCGTTAACTGTAGTACACGTACAGTAATGCTACAATTTGATTCTCTGTGAACCTTGACTGACTCCCCAATCGTGGCAGCACAATCTGCTGTCTCTAAGTTCCTTAATCATTGTTTGCTAATAATAATAACAATAATAATAATAATAATAATAATAATAATAATAATAATAATAATAATAATAATAATAATAATAATAATAATTTGGGTAACACACATCCCGTGAAGAGGGATGTGCAGGGATGGTCCGGCCCTGACCTTGCCAGGACCAGGTGGCCCCATAGCTTAGCACCTGATTAGAGGGCTCCGTGCTCATGGAAATGAGCTCCAGGGTAAGGGTTTTGACCCATGAACGACGGGAGGAGTCCCCTAAGGAAAAAATCAAGCTCGCAAAATACTGTGATGATGACTGAAACACTAAGTACAGAGAATGGCGTAAATGGAACCAATCGTACTTCGCCTGACGTGGTGTCTGGGAAAGAGCAGCCAGCTCCAGGTTGTAATCCTGCTACTGCTGAGCTAAGATGACCAAAGGGAGGACTGTGTTCATAATGAAAGATAAAGAACAGGGGGCTGCGGTGATAAACTTTAGGCCAATCACTTGCTTACCAATCATGTGGAAACTGCTGACAGGAGTGCTGGGAGAAAAGATGTATGAGCATCTCGAAGGAAAGCGCTTACTACCGGAGGAGCAAAAGGGTGCAAAAGAAAGTCCAGGGGGACAAAGGAGTAGCTAGCTATTAATTGACAAATCGATCATCAAGAACTGCAAAGGAAGGAAAACTGGACTGGGAATGGCTTGGATAGATTATAAGAAAGCGTTCGATATGGTTCCACACTCTTGGATTCCACAGTGTTGAGGATGTTTGGCGTGGCCCAGAATATGATCGATTTAATTAAGAACAGTATGAGCCAGTGAACCTCAGTGTTGACTGCTGGTAACGAAGAACTGGGCGAAGTGCAAATTAAAAGAGGAATCTTCCAAGGAGACAGCTTATCACCATTGCTATTTGTGGTCTCGCTGATACCACTATCACTTGTGTTACGGAAAGTTAAGGCTGGCTATGACCTTGGTGATAAGATGGGAGTGGTCAATCATTTGCTTTTTATAGACAACCTAAGGCTGTACGGGGAAAACGAAAACCAAGAGGATTCTCTAATTCAAACTGTTAGAGTGGTGACTAAGGAAATTGGGATGGAGTTTGGAATATCCAAGCCTGAAGCACTGATTTTGAAGCAAGGCAAAGTAATCCAAAGTGAAGGAATCTCCCTTCTTGGGGATAAAGTGATAAGAGCCTTAAACAGTGAGGATAATGAGGGTTATAAGTATCTTGGGGTGCTAGAGGCAGACAATATAAAGCATGGTGAGATGAAAGATAAGATTTAAAAGGCATATTTTCGTAGACTAAGGACAATACTCAAATCCAAGCTGAATGGGGGCAACACGATCAAAGCAATAAATTCAAGAGCAGTGTCAATTGAAGGGCTTGGGGCATAACCATCCTATGTCGAATTTTGGGTTGTTTTTCGATTTTGCCTGGATTTGCCCGAATTGTTGCATGTAAACTGCAATTCGATTGAAAGAAGATGAAATGCAACTTGCAAACCACTCCCATGGAAGGTTGGTTTCTTGGTGTACGTAAGAAAAAATGCAATACTGGATTCTGGATGAATCAGTCAAAAAAATACCATACAATGTGTTTCCATCGAATTGCAGTTCACATGCAGAAATTCAGACAAATCCAAGCAAAATAGAAAAACGACTCAAAATTCGACATAGGATGGTTATGCCCCGAGCCCTTCATATCTTTGGTGGAGTATGCTAATTAACAATGCCCAAGGGTATTCTTTGCGTGAAAGACTAAGCGCCAAATGCTCGTAACCGATTTAAGAGAACACAGAACGTTTCTGTTCAGTTAGACGTAATGCGCAATGTGTCGTTTTTGCTTAATCATAACACTCGACAAGCTCGCTTGGCACGAAAACAGTGCGCAATATTCGTGGTTGACTTTAAAAAAAGAAACAGCTCATTTGTATGGGTACCGTATTAATATTCATACGTGAATTATGTGAACATTCGTGAATACCATACAATGTGTTTCCATCGAATTGCAGTTCACATGCAGAAATTCAGACAAATCCAAGCAAAATCGAAAAACGACTCAAAATTCGACATAGGATGGTTATGCCCCGAGCCCTTCAATTGTAAGGTACGGAGCAGGAATTATAGAATGGAACAATGAGGAGCTACAGTTAATAGATCGTGAAACACGCAAACTGTTGACCAGCTTTCGAGCATTACATCCTCAGGCAGATGTGGACCAACACATGAAACGATCTGAGGGTGGCCGTGGAATGATTAGCATCGAGGAGTGTGTGAATGTTGAGATAAACAGCCTAAATAAATATCTTGCAAGATCCCTGGAAAGGATACTGAAAGCTGTGTTCAAGGAGGAAGTCCTTAAGGTGAAGGACTTAGACATGGACAAGACCTCATATTTAACTAAAAGTAGTACGATAAACCACAAGACTGATCCGGTCTGTGACTCCGAAAAAAGTACAAACTGTTATGGGACTTCAAATGATATTGTGCTCTTGAATAAGGAAGAAAAATCTTGCCTTATTATTGACGTAGCCTGCCCCTTTGACACAAGAGTGCTCAGCAAAGAAAAAGAGAAGATCGAGAACTATCACGATTTTAAGCACAAGATCAAGCGTATATGGAACTGTCATTCCAGTAGTTATTGGTGCATTGGGGACAATCTCAAGGGGATTTGGAAACTGGCTAAACCTACTGGGAATGTCCTACCACATGGAACTCCTGCAGCAGGTGTGCTTGTTGGGAACAGGGAAAATCATGAGAAAAGTGCTCGACACTTAAGGACAGGCTTGATCAGTTGGCATTTAAAAATCTCTACAGTACTACTTAATTTCACATCTTGTGGCAGTTCATTTCAAAGTTCAGGAGCAGAAACGGAAAAGGGGTGCAATAAAACAGAGAATGTCTGATTTTAAATGAAGCACAGACTTCGTGTAAATGGTTGAAGATTACAGGTGGTTGTAAATACTGGAAGGAGTGCCATTGATTCGTGGGTCAAAGCTCCCTCTATTATTTAAGACTTCTCGAAATTATTGGATACGTGAATATATATAACTCTCCCATATTGACTTAATGACCTACCACTGAACAATAATTATTGCTGCAGACGGCATTGAAATAAAGAAAAAGAATGAAAAAAGTACTGTTATGGAAAGATGTCCTCCACAGTACCTTCAATTTGGCCATTTGAAACTGTCATTTTCAAAGGACAGCAAAGAAATGCACCAAAATGTAAAATGAACATGAAGATCTGAACAATGAAGGGCTTGGGGCAAGAACGTCCTCCCGGTTTTTGGTCGATTTTCGATGTGCTCCAAAGAAACTGCTGAGATTTGGCATGTGGACCTCACTCCAGTTAAAAAACTTTGCTCTGCATTTGTTTTGGCTGATTTCCTCTTCGTTTTCGAGTAATAACATGCAAAAAACCCAAGTCAGCTCATTCCCTTGCATATTAATATTCATGCGCAAATTGAATTACCTGTAGAGCACGTGAAATGATTGACGGGTGGAAAGTATTGTTTGATAGTGTGACGTAGACTATACGTTTGGCGGTTAAAACATTGATTTAAGTTTTATTGATAGGAAACTTACGTGGCTGTAAGGTGTCGATCGCTAGCTAAATTTAATCGAAACTTGCCAGCCATGTGGTCGAATGGACGTCATTAAGTCTGTAGATCAGCAAGTCAGACACTTCTTAAAGAAGACAGTAGTGTTTCTCTGTGCTTGCCAAACGCGAAGAGATTTAAGTTGACTCCTGGAACAAATCGGCGTTTTGCAGTACAGAGTAGTGAGCCAGGCGGGACAGTCTGAAAGCAACTCTCGTCTTAAAAGCGGCCCGCAGTTGAGAGTCTTGGCCCATTTGCCAAAGGTTGCCGTGCTAGAAATTCGGAAAGGAGAGTTGTTTTTTCACTTAGGTGAAAAAAATCGGATGTTTGACGACGTGTTGCCCGTGCTCGAAAGGATGTTTTTATGCCCACAATTCAATGTGACCACAGAGGGCACTGTCTCCTTGAAAAGGTCTTGCGAGGACTGGAGATGAATATTCGCTCGGCTGCGGTGGGAAAATTTTCACTTTGGAACGGAAACATTACGGAGAATTCATCTAAGAGTGGGAAATCGGCATCACAAGAAGTCGGCCCGTTTTCGATGAGCTGAGTATCTTGCAAACAGTGCATTTTCTGTCGGTTTTCATTTCTAAACGGGGCTTTCAGAATAGTAAGTTTTGCGTGGTTTCGGCGGTTGAGAAACGTTGTCAATGGATTCATTTTCATCGTCAAATGGAAAATATGTAACGAAAATGGTACTAAAATTAAAGTAAATGACGACAGGTCAAGACTTTGGACAAAATACTTAACTAGTTCTGAAGATATTCTTCAGCTTCAAACTGCCGAAAATTTGCATACCTGGTATATTGAATTGTGAAATTCGATCGCACACAATGGGCTGTCACACGACTCGAGTGAAAATAATTGAAGGGCTTGGTGGAAAACTACGCTAAGTGGATTTTTGGGAGTTTTTTTTTATTTCGCTCCAAAATTGCTGGTTTTTTGCCTACAGGCTTGTTTTTATGCGGTAAACATTGCCCTGTTTTCTTTTTCACTGCTTTACACTTAGTCTTCAAGAAAACACAGGCCAAAAAACGCTTTCACCTAAAAATCCACTTAGCATAGTTTTCCACCAAGCCCTTCATAAGTCTGCCTTATTAACATTCATGAAGCAATGCCCCAAAGTATTCTTTATGCGCAATGTGCCTTTTTGACTCATAAACAGCACACAAGATGCCCATCCGACTTGGAAATGGCCGTAGTTTTTAAATTCAGCGCTTATTACCAGTGTTTTGCTTACTGATAGTGCTCAAGAAGCTTCCTTAGCTGGAAAACAGTGCTCAACCTTCATGGTTGACTTAAAAACAGCACACAGCAGCCTTGGTTAACCTTAAGCCAGCGTGTATAGATTTTGTCCGACTTGAAAACAGCACTCAGAAGATTTAGGGTTATTGTTAAGTTTAGAGTTAGGGTTGAAATTAGGGCTAGGGCTAGCGTTGGGGTTAGGGCTAGGGTTAGAGTTAGGGTTAGGGTTAGGGTTAGGGTTAGAGCTAGGGTTAGGATTAGGGTTAGAGCTGGGGTTGGGGTTAGAGTTAGAGCTAGGGTTAGAGATAGGGTAGGTTTCAGCCTAGGGCATTGCAAACGTTAATGTTAAAGTAAGCAGCATATTTTGAGTCTCAATCAGCTTAAAGGGTTCCTCTGAAATGAAAAGAGCGCACAGGTTTCTTGGTTGACTCAATTCTTTCGGAAAGGCTTTGGCCGAGATAAGTTAAGTGCTGAAGAGGGTGTTTTGGTCGAAAACGGCATAAAGCAGGATCAGACTTGATTGTAACTTAGTGCTCAAAAAGCATTTGTCCACTGAGAAATAGAATGAAATAATAAGGACAGCTGTTTTTAATTGAAGATAGGGTTTGGCCGATACCAACAACTTCTGTTCGTGGGCAACATCGAAAATTCGAGTTAACGATGTTCAAGCGCAAAATTAAGAGAGATTAAAAGAGTAAGCTGTTTGCTGTCGGTTTCCGGTTTGAAACGGAGCTTTGACTGGCGTTTTGCGTGCTTTGGTCATTTGAAACAATTTTGAAGGGTTCATTTTTGTCGTCAAATGGAACCAGTGGAATTAAAATCGTATCACAAATCAATGTAAATGACAACAGTGAAAAAATTGGAACAAAATACTTCACTATTGGCTTCAAAACGCAAATATTTGCATAAGATGTGAAATTTAATCCCTTTTGTCTGATGTGTAACACAACGACTTGTTAAAATATCTCGCGTGCAAATACTTTTTCGTTGGTGTTTATCTCGCTTGCAACTATGTTTTGCTGATGTTTGCAAGCCTCCATAGAATCAAAATAACCGAGTTGATCGACACAAAAGTGATTTTTATGTTGAAATTCGGAAGCATGTCTGCCTGCTGTACATGTGTTTACACAACAATTCGACAACCGACCATTAGTATATTCCGCACTTGGTAATATTTGCCACGCGCGCCAATGCAACTTTTCCCTGGATTGTTTTCAAGATACTCATCGAAAACGGACAGACTTCTCGTCATGCTGATTTTTTCCCTCTCTCGCATGAATTCTCCGCAATGTTTCAAAATTTTAACAGTTGAGCATTATGATTTTAATAGCTGTATCAATAAGCTGACAATATTAAAGAAAAAACTTCCCTGCCCTTACAATGCGTATATTGGTGTTTTATGTTATGATTTTAATACAGAGGTTAGCTTTTCAGATTATTTTGGCGGCTTGGTGGTCGTCAACAACCGCCCCATCTCGAGTAAAGGCCAGTGTCGAGTAACTGTTGAGCGTAATCTTGACCCCAAAATGGCTGGATATCAGCCTCAACTACAGCGTAATTTTCGCCCAAATGTGGCCAAAGTTAGGTCGAACAGGATTACAGAAATATGCAGCGTGTCAACACATATCAGTATTGCTATACTATTCAGCCAAAATGATGGCGTACTTTAAGCCCAATTTTGGCCCAGCTTTGCATCACTCGAGTGAGGTTGCCATTTGGGTTCTATTTTGGTTTATTTTATTTACGTTTAAGTGAGGCTCGTTTTGGTTAACTATTGGTTGAACTTTTAAGGCCTTATTTTGGTTGATTTCGGCCCAGTTTGGGCTGAAAATTATGGCCCAGATTTATTTTTTGTCTACAGTGTTAATTTTGGTATGGGTTATGGAACAATTCTTTCTACCTGTCAATCATGTCATGTCCAGTTTCAGTTTTACCCTTCAGTTACGAGCATTTGGCGCTTAGTTTTCAATAAAGAATACCCTTGGGCATTGCTTCATGAATGTTAATAAGACAGACTTATGAAGGACTTGGTGGAAAACTATGCTAAGTGGATTTTTGGGAGTTTTTTTTTTTTATTTTGCTCCATAATTGCTGTTTTTTTGCATACAGGCTTGTTTTTATGTGGTAAACATTGCCCTATATTCTTTTTTGCTGCTTTGCCCTTAGTCTTCGAGAAAACACAGGCCAAAAACCGCGTTCACCTAAAAATCCACTCAGCATAGTTTTCCACCAAGCCCTTCAATTTTAACTGTTTATCTGGGGTGAAAATGCTTTTTGCTGTTAATCTCGCGTGAAAATACTTTTTGATGATGTTTACAAGACTCCATATAAGCGAAATAAACTGAGGTACTCGGTGCAAAAGTGATTTATATGTTAAAATCCACCAGCATGTTTATCTTTACGTGTGTTCACATTACCAGACAGAGGGCGCTGTCACCTTGTCACGACTTTTGTGCTTTGAATATTTGCTGCATGCAGCAAAGAAAACTGGTTTTCCAAGATACTCAGCTCATCGAAAATGGACTGACTGCTCGTCTTGCCGATTTGTCACTCTTAGATGAATTCTCCGTAATGTTTCCGCTCCGCAGTGAAAATTTTCCCACTGCAGCGGAGCAAATATTCATTTCCAGTCCTCACAACAATTTTTCAAGGAGACAGCGCCCTCTGTGGTCACATTGAATTGTGGGCATAAAAAAATCCTTTCGAGCACGGGCAACACATCGTCAAACATCCGATTTTTTTTTCACCTAAGTCAAAAAACGACTCTCCTTTCCGAATTTCTAGCACGGCAACCTTTGGCAAATGGGCCAAGACTCTCAACTGCGGGCAACTTTAAAGACAAGAGTTGCTTTCAGAATGTCCTGCCTGGCTCAGTACTCTGTACTGCGAAACTCCGATTTGTTCCAGGAGTCAACTTAAATCTCTTCTCATTTGGCAAGCACAGAGAAAAACCACGGGATTCTTTGAGAAGTGTCTGACTTGCGGTTCTACAGACTTAAATGACGTCCGTGGCCTTGTGCATGGTGTTGGTTACCACGAGCGTAACAAATTAGGTGTGACACTAGAAAACAGCCCAAAGCAAGAAACGTAGAAACTATCTGGAAACTTCAAAAACAGAAACTAAAACTAAATTTTATGTGCATGAACCTGTATACAAGAATTATCAAGAAAACCTATTATTTCGTGTGAAAAATTAAAAAAACTTAAACGCGTTCGTGCAAAACTGTTCAAATTCGGGAGAAACAAGGTGGGCAAATTTACACTTAAAATTGGGGCCTACTACAATATCACACTAATTCTTACCTTTTTGAGATGCATATTAATTGAAGGGCTGAGAGCATAAACTGCCTATGTGTAATTTTCGGCGGTTTTTTTAGTTCGCTTGGATTTGTCCAAATTTTTGCATGTGAACTGCATTTTGATTCAAAAACATTGTCCCGTATTTTTTTTTTCACCGATTTCTTTTTCGTTTTCGAGAAATAACGTATGCAAAAAAAACACCTAAAACTACACATAGACAGTTTATGCCCTCAGCCCTTCATATGTCTGCCTTATTAACATGCATGAAGTAATGCCCAAGGGTATTCTTTATGCGCAATGTGCCTTTTTGACTCATAAACAGCCCACAAGATGCCTATCCGACTTGGAAATGGTCGACTTTTTTAAATGCAGCACTTATTACCAGTGTTTTGCTTACTGATAGTGCTCAAGAAGCTTCCTTAGCTGGAAAACAGTGCGCAACATTCTGGGTTGACTTAAAAACAGCACACAGCAACCTTGGTTAACCTTAAGCCAGCGCGCGTAGATTTTGTCCGATTTGAAAACAGCACTCAAAAGATTTAGGTTATTGTTAAGTTTAGAGTTAGGGTTAAAATTAGGGCTAGGGTTACAGTTAGGGTTAGGGTTAGAGCTAGGGTTAGGGTTAGAGCTAGGGATAGGGTTCAGCCTAGGGCATTGCAAACGTTAACGTTAAAGTAAGCGGCGTATTTTGAGTCTCGCACAGGTTTCTTGGTTCCTCCGAAATGAAAAGAGCGCACAAGTTTCTTGGTTGATTCTTAATTCTTTCGGGAAGGCTTTGGCCGATGTAAGTAAAGTGTTGAAGAGGGTGTTTTTGTTGAAAACGGCATACAGCAGGATCGGATTTGATTCTAACTCAGTGCTTAAAAAGCTTGCTGTCGGCTGAGAAATTGAATAAAATATTAAAGAAGGCTGTTTTTATTTGAAGACAGCTTTTGGCCACTACCAACAACTTCTGTTCGTGAGCAACACCGAAAATTTGAGTTAACGATGTTCAAGGGCAAAATTAAGAGTTAAAAGAGTAAGCTGTTTCCCGTCGGTTTCCGCTTCGAAACAGAGATTTGACTGGCGCTTCGCGTGCTTTGGTCATTATTGAAACGATTTTGAAGGGTTCATTTCCGTCGTCAAATGGAACCAGTGGAATGAAATTCGTATCACAAATCAACGTAAATGACGACAGTGAAAAAACTGGAACAAAATACTTAACTAGTTTTGTTGGCTTCAAGACGTAAATATTTGCATAAGATGTGAAATTTAATCCGTATCGTCTGATGCGTGACACAACGACTGGTTAAAATGTCTCGCGTGCAAATACGTTTTTGCTGGTGTTTATCTCGCTTGAAAATACGTTTTGCTGATGTTTACAAGCCTCCATAAAATCAAAATAACCGAGTTGATCGACGCAAAACTTATTTATATGTTGAAATTCGGCAGCATGTCTCCCTGTCTTTACATAACAACTCGACGACCGACCACAAGTAATATTTTCCACGCGCGCCCATGCAACTTTTCCCTGAATTGTTTTCAAGATAGTCATCGAAAACGGACGGACTTCTCATCATGCTGACTTCCCTCTCTCGGATGAATTCTCCGTAATGTTTCCGAATTTTGACAAACTGTTTCACGGCTTCGATGGCCCGCGAGACAGCGCCCACTTCAGCTGCAATGAATTGTGGGAATGTTATGCCCTCCGCGAGCGAAAGACACACTGCAAACATCAGTCAGTTTTTTTGCCCTAAACTCCAAAAACACCTCTCCTTTTCGGAAATTCTAGCACGGTAACCTTTCACAAATGGACCAAGACTAGCAAAACCGAGCCGCTTTTGAGACGAGAGGTGTTTTCAGAGTTTTTTTTCTGCCCGGCTCTTAATCTCTACTCCCAAACCGGAGAGTCAAATTCAACTCTCTCTTCATGGTTTGGCAAGCAGAGAAAACACGACTGGCTTCTTTCAGCCGTGTTAGACTTGTGGATCTCAAGACTTCATGATGTCCTTCAATCACCGAGCGAACAGGCAAATTGACATAATTCGATTAAACCAAACAAGCTAGCGCGGATTCGGCAGACACGTTGCGTAAGTAACAATGTTTTAACCGCCAAAACTTTTAGTCTACGTCACACTATGGAACAATCCTTTCTACCTGTCAGTCATTTCATGTCTAGTTTCAGTTTTACCCTTCAGTTACGAGCATTCGGCGCTAAGTTTTCAAATAAAGAAATAAAGAATACCCTTGGGCATTGCTTCATGCATGTTAATAAGGCAGACATATGAAGGGCTGAGAGCATAAACTGCCTATGTGTAATTTTCGGCCGTTTTTTTAGTTCGCTTGGATTTGTCCAAATTTTTGCAAGTGAACTGCATTTTGATTCAAAAACATTGTCCCGTATTTTTTTTCACCGATTTCTTTTTCGTTTTCGAAAAATAACGTATGCAAAAAAAACACCTAAAACTACACATAGGCAGTTTATGCCCTCAGCCCTTCAATTGTACTTTCTCATCCGTCGCATTCAACTTTGAACAAGTTGATAATGAAGCAGTGGCTTTGACAAGTTCAGTGTCACATGTTTGGGTTCGTCGGCAAGAGATCCCGGCCATGAAAATTGTCATGCACATGGCGTTTGCATCGTGCGTTTGGTTAACAGAGTTTAGCGTGTGAATCGTGCAAAACAAATCGTTTCAATCTTTTCAAACATTTCTTATTTTTAGCTGCGTTTCAATCGTTTCAAGCGTTTGGAACTTTTTCATCGTTCGCTGTCCGTTTCATATACACAACCATCCTTACTCATTCCGCTGTAGTACAGTACATAATTATATAAATATAATTCACAGCCAGTCGAATTACTTCAGTTGTATGAGAGGTTCTTGTCTAACTTTATTGATCAAAGTTTAAAAATAATTGTACAAAAATAAATGATAAATTTAGCTTTGTTGCATTTGTGCAAATTTCTTTTTCTTGATCTGATAATTCACGGGAAATTATCCCACGAACTGGAATTAATTTAGCTCTTTCGATTATACCTCTTTTCAAACAGTTCCAAAACTCAAAACCTTGATTTTTTTCACAATACAACATATCGTTCCATTCATAAATTTCGCTTCTGTGGAAAATATTTTCTGTCACATCGGAACGGCGCCAAGGAAATTACATTGTTAAACTCCCAAAGGACACAGTCACACAAATTTCTTATTTTGTCTTTTAACGAGGCAGTCGATCAAAATGTTACAAGTTTAATAACAGGTAAGTTAAGTAAAAGAAATACAGATTGAATGCTTTGCCAAACATTACAATCATTATGACACAAAAAGAGTCAACAACATTCGTCACGTCCAAGGCGGCAGATTTCTTCGCCGATCAAATTTCATTAAGAATGAAAATATAAATTCCCAGGGTCTTAAAAATTTTCTAAGCTTAACTTCAGCAGTGAAAGTTAGCACTTCAATTCTTGTGCCCTGTGTTATCAAAGCTTCTGAATTAAGTTATGTTTTATTTCATGTTGAACTGGTTTTTTTTATATTTTGGAGCTGGGACGCGAAGAAAATCTTCGATGGCTTTTAATTTTCGGTGCGAGGTTCCGTTTGAAACGAACCAAACGATTGGAATGATAGAAACGCACGATGAGAAACGCTTGAAACGAAAGAAACGCACGTTTGAAAATGCCTATCAAACTATACGAACCAAACAAATGAACGTTTCTTGCACAATGGAAACGCTGGTAAACGATACAAATGTTGTCCTTAAGTGTGACAGAAGTAAACAAATATAAGCGCAAGTGGTAAAGGCAATTCCGTGTTTTCTTGAAATGACGTGAACTTAAGTCAACTGGAAAGGTAGTCCTGAATTGTTTAAATGATAAGCGTTTAGGATCTGTACTTGACATTTCAAATAGTTAGTGTTCCAGCGAAAAATTTAGGGCGAAAGTTAAATATTAAGATTTGCGTACGCATGGTAACCAACACCAATCGCAAGGCCCTGTTCGACCACCAGGCTGGTGAGTTTTGATTAAATTTAGCTAGCGATCCTCACCTCACAGCCACGTAAGTTTCCTATCAATAAAACTTAAATCGATGTTTTAACTGCCAAACATATAGTCTACGTCACACTATCAAACAATACTTTCCACCCGTCAATCATTTCACGTGCTCTAGATACAGGTAATTCAATTTGCGCATGAATATTAATACGCAAGGGAATGAGCTGACTTGGATTTTTTACATACGTTATTTCTCGAAAACGAAGAGGAAATCAGCCAAAACAAATACAGAGCAATGTTTTTTAACTGGAGTGAAGTCCACATGCCAGATCTCAGTTTCTTTTGAGCATATCTCAAATTGACCAAAAACCAGGAGGACGTTCTTTCCCCGAGCCCTTCATTTTTTGTGGACGGCATTGAAATAAAGAAAAAGAATGAAAAAAGTACTGTTATTAAAAGATGTCCTCCACAGTACCTTCAATTTGACCATTTGAAACTGTTATTTTCAAAGGACGGCAAAGAAATGCACCAAAATGTAAAATGAACATGTAGATCTCAGCATTGTTAACACATGAAACAATACAACTGTTTACCTTAATGTACATTTGCAATATAACAAGCTGTGGGAACTGCTCCTGTCTTTAATGAACATGAAACTAAAATGGTTTTCCAACAAACGCTATCTCACCTCTCACTCTGATCTCCACACTGGATAACATAAGACCTGCTTCGTTGTGTGCCTCACAAGAATAATCACCGCTGTCATCAGTGTCGACGTTTTCAATAACAAGAGTGCTCATCTTGTCACCATTCGTTATAAGAGCTTTTGATATAACTGGGCCATCGTCTTTCTTCCACCTGATCTCTGACGTAGATTCACTGACTTTGCAAGTCAGTTTGAGTTCATCACCTTTCATCAATGAGGGGTGTGGATTGGGACCAACTTCAGCAGTGGGTTTTTCTGCAGTTTGGATTTACATGATAACAGATAGATATAGAGAACTAAGAGAATTAACGTCATTTAACCAAAATTCATTGAAATTATTACGATTCATAAACATTACAATTACATTTGAGACTGATCGACATAACTTATAATTAAGAGATAACAAAGACTTCTTAGAGATTACCTAACACATGAACTTGGACAGTTGAATTTGCTGAGTCGGCTTTGTTTGTTGCTGTGCACCTGTAAACTCCTTCCATTCCTTTTGTTGTGTTTCGCAGCTTAAGAAGAGATCCCTCCTCGGTAGTGCTCACACTGACACCTAAAGGAAGGTCTCCATCCTCAAATTTCCAGGTTATTTTTGGCTTTGGGACACCAGTGGCCTTGCAGCTAATGTTGGTACCTTGGCCCTCAAGAATAGTTTGGTTTTTTGGAGACACAGATACCTGAGGAGAAACTGAATAAAGAAGAAAATTCAGCCAGTCAATAACTACAATATCAGTCACAACTGCCTAAATATACAGTACCATGCAAAATTGCTTGATGAGCTCAGATTTACATGATTGGGTAACAACTCAATCAAGACGTGAACATATAGAGAGTTCTTGAATTGCAGTCAAACAA
>JAEMWC010000743.1:342500-360000 GCA_016490735.1 Pachyseris speciosa
CAACAGGAACTAGATCCGCACAGTTATGGTAAGTATTTCCATGCCTTTTAAAGGGATAAAAAGCAAGATACACTTGATTGATTATGATTTAATTCCAAGAAACCGGAATGCACTCAAGCGAAATTTGATACGCTCTTGTATGCAAATTTGACCTGAACAAATTAATTTTGTAAATGTGGCTAGACGTGATTGATAAAGGCGCGAAAGGCAAAACAGGAAAAAAGCAAAACAGGCTAAAAGCGCGTTAAATGCAAAGGCAAAATTGGCAAAACAGCAAACAGAAGGCACGATCTGCGCAATTGAAATTATGAAAAAAAGAGCTCATTTGTTATGCGGCATTCCAGATCGTAGGTCGGGAGCAGTTGGTATTTTTCCTCACTGTGGCTCTTCCGAGACATTTTAAAACCAAACTTAATTGTACTATTCAATGAACTACATAAAATTTGCTTTGTCATGGTGTATATATTTAAGAGCAAAAATGAATATTTTGCAAAATACAGCAATTCTAAAACAAATTTTACACCAAGTTTTTGCTATTTTTGCTTTCTACACCAACTTCGTGCACGTGGCCAGTGGTGGTTGAGGCCATCTGACCATCTGACCTCAAGCGGGAGTTTTATGGGCTACCTCCATCCACTGGACTGTTGGTTCCACAACCAACTGTAAGGCTTTGTGCAGGTCAAGACTCCACTTAATCCTGAGACGAAACAGACCTGACCACAGGGCTGGGAAACACGTTTGCCACTTTTTGCGAACAATGTGTGGTTTCGTTTTCAGATATTCAAGTTTTGCTTGTAAAGGTGACAAGGTCAATGACCCAACGTCACACCTAATGATGCAATAATCTGAGCACAGAGAACACAGCCAGCATGATCTTACCAGTTAGTTTAGGAGCCTGTTTTGTGGTCCGATCTGTGGTTTGAACTTACAACCTTGCAGTCCAGAGCTCCTACCACCTGGCCATCATGGGCCTAACTGGGCGGAGGTAATGGAATGTTGCTGTCAGGAATAGAATCAGCTACGTAGCAGGAGGCCAGCACAGATTGAAGAAGACCTCAAAGCGCGAAACACCCAACTTCCTGGAATTGACTTATTATTAATTTTTGCATCTGGCCGGTTCATATCTGACATACATGTAGCAACAATAACAGAACCTTTGAGGCCAATGATAGAGGCAAGGATTAGCAAAGAGTAAACAGGGGCATTGGAGGGCCGAAAGAGGAGGCTTCATATTGCAAAAAAACATGGGGCTCTTTGGACAAAGGTACCGCCCATCTGAGAATCAGGCTGTTCTGTTCCAGTCATGGATGCATATGGATGGCCTAAGAATCATAAGCTACATGTTAGGACACCATTTGTGATTAGCAGAGAGTAGAGAGTGGCATTGGAGGCTCTAAAAAGAAGGCCTCAAAAACATGAGGTTCTTTGGACAAGGATATCCCATCTGGGAATCAGAGATGGGTATGGGTGGCCTAAGAATCATGAGCTACAAGATGATACTCTAGGTACAGCCTAACAGAGCAAAGAGAAAGTACATGCTAGAAGTTGGAAAATGGAATCACACTCAATTTAAACTTGTGGCAAAATTTACTATCACATTGACAGGTTTATATGCATGAGAATGAATCTATCAAATATGTGAAAATCGTATATTTCAAATCATATATACAGTACCGCCTGAAATCATTTGGACATCGGCACGCGTGAACCGCAAGGGCAGAATGCATGAACTGCCCACCGGAGGAACGAGATGAAACCGTGAGGTTCACGAACAAAAACCTAGGTTGAAAATTTACCTCGGTCAAATGGACGAAAGGCCGACACAATAGGATCTAATGGCCAATTGTTTTTTATTGTTTTGCTTTGAATGGATCTTTTTCTTGCACATTTACAACTTTTGAAAAGGAAACATGAAACGCCACCTATGACGGATATGCATAGATCATTCATGCGCGGGCTTTTAATATTAAAGTTACAAAAGAAAATTATGATCATTATCGCAGCTTAGCACAAGCTTCCAAAAACATTTATTAAAAATTTGTAGTAACGGTTTTTTTTTACAGCAAACTTGTGTTTATCACTGCACTACGTTATGTCTGTCCCGATCTTGCATATCAAAGCGGCGCACCGTAAGACGAGTGTGACCGATTTAAATTCCTGGGTGTTGCGAAAGTTTCAGGTTTGGAAAAGTCGCACCTTTCAAAAAGCAACCGCTTTTTAGAAATTAAAGCCAATTTATTGCTTAACTGTTACTCTGGGATCGATCTGATTGAAGAAATAAACCTTGTCATGATCTTGAAATAAACGAAACCGACTTGCTTTGGCATTGTCACTGAACGACGATAAAAGCCGCTTCCTCTATTAAAAAAAATACAGCAAGTCTTATGTTTGTTTTCGGATCGGAAAAGTTCTCAGAAGGTTTCATCAGTTTTCTAATACGTTTTGGTGGGAAATGATTTTTATTTTAATGCCATTAAGCTACATGAAGCCAAAATACTTGTTTTAAATTTTGACTAGCCAACTCTACGAGGCAGCGCGTCGCCAATTATTTATTATGTCGAAAGTGTAGTCAATCGCTCGAATTTACCTCTTATTTAAGAAATACAATGGTCATGGATAAACCATAAAGTAACAGCCTCTTTTTTTCTGGAATGAAGATGCAGAGGTGGAGATTTTTCCTACTTTTTCGTTTGAATAGAAAAAAACTGCGATGTGATTTTGATGAGAATGCCGACAACAAGAATATGTAAATACAGTTCACAAGTGTCCTTGGTTTTCATGCTTTTTATGCAATACATTCGAACTCAAAGGGACTCTACGTCAACTTGACTGCTACAAAAGCGTTAACCAAGTTTAAGCAAATGAAAGATTTTTATTTGTCGTTAAGAGACGAAATATTTTAAGGAAATTACGGTGTCAACACGTCATGCATACGAAAATTTCAAATATGAAACAAATTGAAGCGCGACACTTGACTGTGAAGTTTGAAAATATTCAAGTCAGCTGTCAAGTTATTTTCAATCGCTACGTCTTATAGTGCACTTAGACCAAGAAATACTATGTAATATCTGAATTTTAAGAACAAAATAAAACCCGTTTTTACAACATTACAAGCTTTAATTTCCGCAGGCTGTATTGATCGTGACATGTTATCCGATTATTCAATTGTCTGATCAATGGGTTTTCCTGTTGAATCTCCAGGGTAATGCAGTCTTTTATCCAACAACTAAACACAACAATAAAGGTAACAAAGGCAATTAAAAGCACAAAGACGCGGCCACTGAAGAACACGTGAGTCCCTAGGTTTCGTCTCGGTTTCATCTTGTGCTTTTTCGTTCCTTCCGAGGTGGACGCCCTGGCAAACCTCGTACACTGCCCACTCGTCCACCTCTTGAAACCCGCGGACGATGTCCAAATGATTTCAGGTGGTACTGTAGGTATTTGAAAATTATATATCATAAATTTAGGCTTGTACGGGATTCGAACTGTGATACTGGTGCAGCGCTTTACCTTTGCTGAGCTCAGCTAACAAGCCAACTGAGAGCTGGTCAGTTTGTTGGTTCATAATAATCCATGAAAATGGATATAAAATATGAGAATAAATAATTATATGAAAGTATTATTTGAACTGCGGGTTAAAGAATGAATAATTTTATGGGAATGTTCATCGCAGCTATGGCCATTTCTTAAGCAGTAGTGAACAAAGCCTGAAAAACAACTCTACTCTACTCTAAAACTCTAAAACAATTCAGGCTTGTACAGGAGTCGAACTCATGACCTCTGTGATACTGGTGCAGTGCTCTACCACCTGAGCTAACAAGCCAACTGGGAGCTGGTCATTTTGTTGGTATGCAATAAACCCGTGAGTGATGTATATGTTATGGTTCAATTTTTTATTTTCCTTTGTTCTGTGCTCATTATCATACATTACCATACACAAGAACAAAAGAAAATAAAAATTGAACCAATGATAAAATTGAACTACAACATATATATGAGAATGAATATTTGAAAATCATCTAATTATTTGAACTTGGATTAAAGATTGAATATGGATATGTTCATCCCAGTTATGGCCACTACTTAAGTGCCAATGTCAGAAAATATCGAGAATCTCAAATCAATCTCGAAAAATCAAATTTTGCCTAATGGTCCACCCAAAAAACCCTTTAGGGGAATTATTTCAAAAAATGATATTAAAAAATATCTAAGCACTGTACATTTAAAGAACTTTGGAAAAGTTCGAAAATTTGGTAAAAGATTAAATTAAATCTAAATTTCAAACAATTTCAAAGAAACAGTATGGGTGTGCAAAAGCCCTTATTGACTTCATCTTCCTCAAATATTTAGAAGACTTTGAAAGCTTCAAGACTGTGTAAAAAGTAAAATAACTTTATAAAAAGTATAGCTTCTAATCTTCATTGCTTACCCCATCTTTGCATGTTGTTTTGAATGAGCTTAGTGGCTCAAAATCCGTCTAGGTTTTACAAATTGATAAAGCAGTTATACTACATGAAAGAGCAGTCATTTTATTCATAAGAACTGAAACTTCAACTCTGCAAATTTAAATGCTGGCGTGTACTAACATTTTGACTGGAGGCCTCCGGACCCCATGTGCAACAGAAAAAGAAATGTAAATAAAGTAAAAAATGTAATTAAAGCGAAGAAAATCACACAAAAATTATTTTTATCTCATCTGAGCACCACATAACATTTACAAAAAGACTGATATCTACATAAGGCTTTCTAGCTGACAAGCCAATAAGATAAAGTTTCTGTCGAATAACCTGAAACAATTTGGGAAATTCAATTGAAGGGCTGAGGACATAAACTGCCTATGTAGAGTTTTAGGTGTTTTTTTTTTTTTTGCATACGTTATTTCTCGAAAACGAAAAAGAAATTGGTGAAAAAAAGTATGGGACAATATTTTTGAATCAAAATGCAGTTCACATGCAAAAATTTGGACAAATCCAAGCAAAATAAAAAAATGGCTGAAAATTCCACATACACTGTAGGCAGTTTATGCCGCCAGCCCTTCATGAAGTTAAGCTCATTTGTATGCGTACCATATTAATATTCATACGTGAACTATGTGAACATTTTTGTAGAGTAAAACTAAAACTGGACATGAAATGATTGATGGGTAGAAAGGATTGTTTGATAGTGTGACACAGACTATAAATTTGGCAGTTAAAACATCGATTAAGCTCATCGGATACGAAACTTACGTGAGTGCTGGAGCTGTGGATAGCTACTTATTAACTGCACTATCGGTTTGCCTTCCCGCCTGGTGATCGAAAGACATCATTAAAAGTCTCTGAAAGAATCTAGTTAGCGTTTTCTCTGCGCTTACCAAATCACGATGAGATATAAGCTTAAGTTGACTGTCGGGTTTTGGAGTACAGAGTAGAAGCCAGGCAGAAAAAGTCTGAAAACAACTCTCGTCTCAAAAGCTGCACGTTGTTGCTAGTCTTGGTCCATTTCTCAAAGGTTGCCGTGATGAAAGCTGGGAAAGCAAGAGTTGTTTTTGGAGTTTTAGGCGAAAACTCTATGTTTGAAGAGTCTTGTTGTTCGCGCTTGGAGCAGACAATGATCCCAGAATTCATTGCGGTCAAAGAGGGCGCTGTCTGAAGTCAAAAACTCTCGCGGGGGGCGAAGGGTTGGGGAAGATTATTACTTGTTTTCAGTAAAAACTCTACCTTATAAAATGACTTTGAAAACTGTCTAGCTGCTGCACCAAGGTTTCCATTGTTCATTAATTTTGAAGAGCACATTTTTTGAAACCACTCATAACATGAAATCCCAGCTTGCTTTTACTGTTAGCCGTGAAATAGTTAGTCGAAACCAATCCTAAGACTTCGGAAACGCTACCGAGAATTCATTCGGCATGCAAATGAAGTCCGCCTGTTTTCGATGAGTATCTTGAACACAATCTATGGAAAAGTTGCATTGGCGCGCACAGCAAACAATTAAAGCAATATTAGGCGGTACTCGTCGCGATTCGTCTCTGTGAATCAGATGTACGTAAACAACGGATGATAACGTGAACGATCGCCGCAGTTATGAACACAACTTAAGTAGTAGTGAAACCAAAAACAAAAACAAAAACAAAACAAAACGAAAAAAAAAAAAACCGCTCTTGCGAGATTCAGACCAACAACCTCTGCGAATCCTGTGAATTGCTCTCACATCTGCGCTTGTTGGTTCATAACACACCTGTGACTGATGAACAAGTGAAAATGAATACATGTATTTGGTAAACACGCTGCCAAATTTTAACATATAAATCACTTTTGCATTGATCACCTTGGTTTTTTGCTTCTATGGAGGCTAACAAACTACAGCAAAAAGTATTATCACGCGAGATAAACATTTGAGCACGACTACAGTTATTGTGATGAGACAATCCATCACGCATGATTTTGAGGGCAAGTCGATGATTTGGCAAATCTACGGTTTGGATTCTCATGTAACTCTCATGTAACTCGCTGTTTTTTAGCCTCTTAATTTGGTGTATTTGTAAAAAAATTCACCATGTCAAATAAGAAATACAATGTAATTGCATTTTCTTGAAAAAGAAGGCCTTAGAAAACCTTTTAATTACTACAAAAAGAATTCGATTCCAATCGCTATAAAGTCTAAATTATTACATTATTCAAGGATTTTTCTTTCGGAGGCTAAAATTTAAAAGAAACCAGTCCACGTTTTCCTTTTCAAAAACGTAATTTAAAAAGTTAAGGGACCACACAATCCCATAAATACCTGCGGGCCACCTTAACAGTAGTGCTAAATTTCAAATCACTGCCAAAGTAGATTTGTAGCGCTCTTGAGAAACTTGCTACCTCTTCCGTTGTTTTTACTTTACTCACCTATAACGAAAACATCAATGGCCTCATGTTTGCTTGTGGTTGATCTGTCTCCTTTACTCTGTTTGATGTGACATCTGTATCTTCCTCCATCCTCTGGGTGAACTGGATCAATATACAAGCTCCAGTTGGAGAGCCTTCTGAATCTTCTCTTGCCAAGCAGTTTTCCATCTTCTCTGCTCCATTTCTCCAACTGTGGATCAGGTGCTCCCTGAGCACTACAGTCTATGATGCCAGGCTTCCCACTTACAAGGGTTTGTTTTCCTGGTGTCTTTGTAAACTCTGCTGTTAAAGGTAATTAGATAACATGGTTTCAGTTAAAAGGCAAAGAAACATTTCATAGGGTTCAACTTTAAGAGCCATGTTACAACAGATTGTTTGTTGAATGTCATTAATTTTATATTTTAAACAGGTTTCAGATTGTTTCCGGACTCTCAGATTGTTTCCGGACTCAAATTTCATTGTTTATTAAACAACTTTCCCGTTTCTTCTGTTTAATAAACAGGTCTGACCGTCAAATTTGTTTATTAAACAAAAAGAAAGGTCTTTTCTGTTTATTACACAAAATAAATGTCCGTTTTTGTTTAATAAACAAGAGACTTTTGCTTATTAAACGAAAGTGACAGGCTTTTTCCGTTTAATAAACGAAAGTTACACAACATTTAACGCCAACTAATTTTTACTCACGAGTCGCCATTACGTAGAAAAATAGAAAGCGTCAACACAAAGCTACCGATGACTAACTCTACAAAAAAATTATTTTGTTGAACTCTTTTCTGCTCAGTCCATCCACTGGGCAAGAAAAAGGGACAGCTTTACATTTTCGAAGAGATAATTTTGCAAAAGTTCGCTCTCACCCGCGTCGTACTGTCGAGACCGACACTCTTCGCTCGGTGTTTATTCATGGTGAATTGCGAGCATGAACCCGCTCATGGCTTGAAATACAAGACAAAGGGAAAAAGAAAAAAGAGGTACAGGCATTCAGTAAATATTGGAGATTTTAAAACATCTAGCTTATTCCTGGAAACTATGACAGCGCTCGAGTTAAGACGATTAAAACTGTTGAAAAATGTGCGGTCTGTGCAACCAAATGTTGATTTTCAGTCGCTCGCTGAGTCATTCCGAAGCATACGTTGAGCAAAAGCTGTGAATTACACAAAAAGCGATGCCGACTTCTGTTATTTCGCTTATTAAACGAAAGTGACAGGCTTTTCTGTTCTGTCAGTAAACGAAAGTTACACAGAACTTAACGCCGGAAAATTATTTTCCACGAATCGCGATCGTAACTGCTGATAAAAAAAAATATCAACAGCCGCTAAAACAAGGCCGCAGATGAATAATTCGACAATTTTTTGTAGAACTCGTGCGTGCACAGCCTTTCTACTGGGCAAGAAAAAGGCACGCCTTCACATTTAAAAGAAGAGCTGAGATAATTTTGCAAAACTTCGTTCTCATCCGAGCCCGGTGTATTGCGAGACTGGCGGTGAAAATCATGGAGCTCTTCGCTCGGCGTTCATTCATGTTGAGTTGCGAGAATGAACCCGCTCATCGCTCAAAACACAACTCAAAGGAAAAAAAAAATAAAAAAGGTGTAGGCATTCAGTAAATATTGGAGATTTTAAAACATGTAGCTATTCATGGAAACTATGACAGCGCTCGTCAGTTAGGACGATTAAAACTGTTGAAAAATGTGCGGTCTGTGCAACCAAATGTTGATTTTCAGTCGCTCGCCGAGTCATTCCGAGTCATACGTTAAGCAAAAGCTGTGAATTACACAAAAAGCGATGCCACTTTCTGTTTAATAAACAGGAAATTTTCGCTCATTAAACGAAAGTGACAGGCTTTTCTGTTCTGTCAGTAAACGAAAGTTACACAGAACTTAACGCCGGAAAATTATTTTCCACGAATCGCGATCGTTACTGCTGATAAAAAATATATCAACAGCCGCTAAAACAAGGCCACAGATGAATAATTCGACAATTTTTTGTAGAATTCGTGCGTGCACAGCCTTTCTACTGGGCAAGAAAAAGGCACGCCTTCACATTAAAGAAGAGATAATTTTGCAAAACTTCGTTCTCATCCGACTCCGGCGTAGCGTGACCGGCGGTGAATGAGCTCTTCGCTCGGTGGTCACTCATGTTGAGTTGCGGGGATGAACCCGCTCATCGCTCAAAACACAACGCAAAAGAAGGTGTGGGGATTCTGTACATACCAGAGATTTTAAAGTTAAAGCCTGAAGCTTATTTGTGTGAACGTGAACTATGATCGCGCTCGAGGTACGATCCGTGCAAGCACAAGTGATATCGGTCACTGCGCTCAGGAGTCATTCCGAAGCATACGTAAACCGAAAGATGTGATTTACACAAAGCAAAGAAGAAGTGATTCACGTTTTGTTTATTAATAATAAACAGGTAAGGTTCGCTTATTAAACGAAATTGACAGTCGTTTGTGTTTACTGAATGAAATTTACACAGAAATTAACGCCGACTAACTCTCGTACACGATTCGCGATTGTTACACTAATAAACTACTAAGAGCCGGGAAAACAGATGGATAATTCTACAAAAATTCTCGTTGGTTCAATCATTTGGAGATGTAAGGCATGGTTTTCCTTTTTCAAGAGTTCACTCATGACCACGTGGGCAACGTGATATGAACGCGTTCCTCGTTCGATGAACCCACTGATCTCTTAATTAAATTACATCGCAAAAAGTGTAGCTGATTCGCTGACACGTCTTAAACTTAAGTAATCGGAATCACGACCCTTTGATTCAGTGTCTTTAAGTACTGACGATCATTTATTCACAAAATGCGCTCACCTCTGTAAAGTCCGTGAATTTTCTTCACGTCTCGTCTGTGTTGGTGCGTAATGGCAATTTTCAAATTCCTTGAGTTCTGCCGGCCATCACAACGTGCTTACACCAGCCTCGCTAATCTGATTCGAAGTCATTTGTCAACAATCTTTGCATTTTCTGTGCGCGCTGAGACAAGGATCCACGTGGAAAGCGCAGTTGCTCGTTGTCGACACGACACTTGATCCTTTCCATGAAATGGAATTTGTTTCCTTTCGATTCTTCTAAGCGAAAAGTAGAAAAAATTTCGTCAAAGAGCTCTTTAAACCACCGATCTGGATTGTCCCAGGCTACAAAAACCACAACTCGTTGGTATGTACAAAGAAATTATAACATGTGCAGAGTTCGCCAAGTTTGCCGAACCTGTCACGTTTGATTGACAAGTTTTATATCACGTGATCGGACAGTGGCAGTGGTACTCATCGCGAGCATGGTTCGAGTTCTTAATTGGTGACATAAAATGTACCGTCCCAAGAGTGAACACTATACAATTTCGGGATGTCTCCAAAACCACAAATATCATCCGGGTTCGATTCCCGGACTCGGCGTCATATGTGGGTTGAGTTTGTTGTTGGTTCTCTACTCTGTTCCGAGAGGTTTTTATCCGGGTACTCCGGTTTTCCCCTCTCCTCAAAAACCAACATTTCCAAATTCCAATTCGATCCGGAATTTCGAGGGCAACAGGTTTGTCAGTCATAGACTGTTAAGTGCTACCCTCGTTAAAAACAAAGTTATTTATTTATTTATTTATCCTCCTCTAGGTGGTGGGTACGGTACTGGATTTCGAATTGACTGGATCAGGGATTAACCAATTCACCTAGCAATCCTTATCACACTTGCGCTAATACGATAAATAAAGAAATATGTGAGGACCCCACTTGTTTATACCTTAGTGCTCTCTTTTCCAGTCCTCACATAAACTACCCTCTTTCTGTTGACAGGTCAGCCAGGTCTTAGATGTACACAGTCAGCAGAGGTCTTTACGTATTGAACCGATGTCGCCTTCATAGGAAGTGATAGAGACGTCTTGCTGTTTTCAGACGTCCAGGCAGACAACCACCGTCTCTTAGGCAGACAGGGTGTGTTTGTGGCATACAATGCACGAACTAACGTTGTGATAAACTAAAGTTAAAGAGTCTCTCACTTTGAGAGTATGATTGACTAGAGTTCCGGTTAAAATGTGTCCCATACTAATTTGTAAGACAAGAAGATACTACGCGCGCTCTGAGTGGCTGAGAGGCGTGGTTGTATGAGGCAGTTTTGATGCCAGAGGACTAAAGATATTTTGTAAAGGCAACAGTAAACGTTCTCGGGTGTTAGCATAGCCTTATACAAACACTCGAGAGGGTAGAGTTTCTATCCAGCTATGCAAACACGGGGAAAATGGTTTTGTTAATTGGTTGCATGCTCACTTCTTGGGGCACCACTTTTCCCCTCAATTGCCTAATGGCGATAGTCTGTTAACAATTTAACAAGTCTGTTAACAAGAGGAAGCTGTTGGGGCATACGTTTCCATGTCCAGTACGTCACATAACGCGCAAGCTGGCCAAGGTTAAATGTATCCTATCGCCATCCAACGCTTGTTCAGCTTCCGCTTGACCCAGTGGTGAGGGCGCCGCGTTGCCATTTTGAGGCCAACTCTTTGCCTCCTGCCAATATTTAACCATGTTATGTTTTATGTGAATTATATCTTTCAGATTATTTAAGATTGTTTTAGCGGAGAACTAGCTCTATTGCTAAGCACGCTTCCACCAATCTTTCTTCCCCGGGGTCCAGGTAGTGGGGAGGAGAATTCCTGGAATTCCTGGAATTTTTCCAGTTCGTCCGGTTGTAGAGATTTATCGTCTGTGGTCTCCGGCGAGTCGCCGGCTTTTTATGATCTTTATAAATTATCAAGCCCAGTTTCAGTTAATAAGACAAAGTGAGAGGTTAATAACAGAGAATTGAGAAGAGACCCATCTTTGTTGTCGCGAATCCAAACCAGTGCGTGCCAATTGGCCTTGTCCTTGACTTTTGTATATTAAATGCAAATGGAACACTTCTTTTTTTTTTTTAGGAGTTCAAATCAGTGCGCGTAAATTAGCCTTATCCTAGACTTTTGTTTATTAGACGAAAGTGGACACATTTCATGGTTGAGATTTTTTTTCTTGTTGCGAATCCAAAGCAGTACGCGCCAATTGGCCTTGTCCTTGACCTTTGTATATTAAACACAAATGGTCGATTGGTTTTTCCCTTTTTTGAATCTGAGCGCGCTCTTCCCCTGACTTTTTTTGTGGGGTGATCGCGAATCACGTGCACTTGGACTTTCTTCCCCGGGGTAGTGGGGAGGGGGCTTCAGAGCGGAAAAACGCATAAAGAATGCGCGAACTCCAGAGACTGCCAAAGTATCTCGTTTCTCGCCAGGACAGGTTTTTAAATTGTAGTTTGATTTTATCACGAGTTAATCAAGTGAAAACACAAACAGACAAGCATTAAACAAGTTAAGATCCCTAATATTCCTACGGTGTGTAAACAAACCGTGCACGAAAGAGTTGTTGTCATGATCAACCTCTTGCGCAATATTTGTGGCAATATAAGCAAACCACTGAATATCTAAGGTCGAGACTGAGTTCAACTGTGATTAGCAAAAGAGGTAATCTGTGTATGCTGTGTTTGCCAAAGTGTCAATCTGTTTCGCACGCCAGTATTCACTCAGGTGATTCACATCAAAACGTTAGTTCGTGCATTGTATGCCACAAACACACCCTGTCTGCCTAAGAGACGGTGGTTGTCTGCCTGGACGTCTGAAAACAGCAAGACGTCTCTATCACTTCCTATGAAGGCGACATCGGTTCAATACGTAAAGACCTCTGCTGACTGTGTACATCTAAGACCTGGCTGACCTGTCAACAGAAAGAGGGTAGTTTATGTGAGGACTGGAAAAGAGAGCACTAAGGTATAAACAAGTGGGGTCCTCACATATTTCTTTATTTATCGTATTAGCGCAAGTGTGATAAGGATTGCTAGGTGAATTGGTTAATCCCTGATCCAGTCAATTCGAAATCCAGTACCGTACCCACCACCTAGAGGAGGATAAATAAATAAATAAATAACTTTGTTTTTAACGAGGGTAGCACTTAACAGTCTATGACTGACAAACCTGTTGCCCTCGAAATTCCGGATCGAATTGGAATTTGGAAATGTTGGTTTTTGAGGAGAGGGGAAAACCGGAGTACCCGGATAAAAACCTCTCGGAACAGAGTAGAGAACCAACAACAAACTCAACCCACATATGACGCCGAGTCCGGGAATCGAACCCGGATGATATTTGTGGTTTTGGAGACATCCCGAAATTGTATAGTGTTCACTCTTGGGACGGTACATTTTATGTCACCAATTAAGAACTCGAACCATGCTCGCGATGAGTACCACTGCCACTGTCCGATCACGTGATATAAAACTTGTCAATCAAACGTGACAGGTTCGGCAAACTTGGCGAACTCTGCACATGTTATAATTTCTTTGTACATACCAACGAGTTGTGGTTTTTGTAGCCTGGGACAATCCAGATCGGTGGTTTAAAGAGCTCTTTGACGAAATTTTTTCTACTTTTCGCTTAGAAGAATCGAAAGGAAACAAATTCCATTTCATGGAAAGGATCAAGTGTCGTGTCGACAACGAGCAACTGCGCTTTCCACGTGGATCCTTGTCTCAGCGCGCACAGAAAATGCAAAGATTGTTGACAAATGACTTCGAATCAGATTAGCGAGGCTGGTGTAAGCACGTTGTGATGGCCGGCAGAACTCAAGGAATTTGAAAATTGCCATTACGCACCAACACAGACGAGACGTGAAGAAAATTCACGGACTTTACAGAGGTGAGCGCATTTTGTGAATAAATGATCGTCAGTACTTAAAGACACTGAATCAAAGGGTCGTGATTCCGATTACTTAAGTTTAAGACGTGTCAGCGAATCAGCTACACTTTTTGCGATGTAATTTAATTAAGAGATCAGTGGGTTCATCGAACGAGGAACGCGTTCATATCACGTTGCCCACGTGGTCATGAGTGAACTCTTGAAAAAGGAAAACCATGCCTTACATCTCCAAATGATTGAACCAACGAGAATTTTTGTAGAATTATCCATCTGTTTTCCCGGCTCTTAGTAGTTTATTAGTGTAACAATCGCGAATCGTGTACGAGAGTTAGTCGGCGTTAATTTCTGTGTAAATTTCATTCAGTAAACACAAACGACTGTCAATTTCGTTTAATAAGCGAACCTTACCTGTTTATTATTAATAAACAAAACGTGAATCACTTCTTCTTTGCTTTGTGTAAATCACATCTTTCGGTTTACGTATGCTTCGGAATGACTCCTGAGCGCAGTGACCGATATCACTTGTGCTTGCACGGATCGTACCTCGAGCGCGATCATAGTTCACGTTCACACAAATAAGCTTCAGGCTTTAACTTTAAAATCTCTGGTATGTACAGAATCCCCACACCTTCTTTTGCGTTGTGTTTTGAGCGATGAGCGGGTTCATCCCCGCAACTCAACATGAGTGACCACCGAGCGAAGAGCTCATTCACCGCCGGTCACGCTACGCCGGAGTCGGATGAGAACGAAGTTTTGCTAAATTATCTCTTCTTTAATGTGAAGGCGTGCCTTTTTCTTGCCCAGTAGAAAGGCTGTGCACGCACGAATTCTACAAAAAATTGTCGAATTATTCATCTGTGGCCTTGTTTTAGCGGCTGTTGATATATTTTTTATCAGCAGTAACGATCGCGATTCGTGGAAAATAATTTGCCGGCGTTAAGTTCTGTGTAACTTTCGTTTACTGACAGAACAGAAAAGCCTGTCACTTTCGTTTAATGAGCGAAAATTTCCTGTTTATTAAACAGAAAGTGGCATCGTTTTTTGTGTAATTCACAGCTTTTGCTTAACGTATGACTCGGAATGACTCGGCGAGCGACTGAAAATCAACATTTGGTTGCACAGACCGCACATTTTTCAACAGTTTTAATCGTCCTAACTGACGAGCGCTGTCATAGTTTCCATGAATAGCTACATGTTTTAAAATCTCCAATATTTACTGAATGCCTACACCTTTTTTATTTTTTTTTTCCTTTGCGTTGTGTTTTGAGCGATGAGCGGGTTCATTCTCGCAACTCAACATGAATGAACGCCGAGCCAAGAGCTCCATGATTTTCACCGCCAGTCTCGCAATACACCGGGCTCGGATGAGAACGAAGTTTTGCAAAATTATCTCAGCTCTTCTTTTAAATGTGAAGGCGTGCCTTTTTCTTGCCCAGTAGAAAGGCTGTGCACGCACGAATTCTACAAAAAATTGTCGAATTATTCATCTGCGGCCTTGTTTTAGCGGCTGTTGATATTTTTTTTTATCAGCAGTAACGATCGCGATTCGTGGAAAATAATTTGCCGGCGTTAAGTTCTGTGTAACTTTCGTTTACTGACAGAACAGAAAAGCCTGTCACTTTCGTTTAATAAGCGAAATAACAGAAGGTGGCATCGCTTTTTGTGTAATTCACAGCTTTTGCTCAACGTATGACTCGGAATGACTCGGCGAGCGACTGAAAATCAACATTTGGTTGCACAGACCGCACATTTTTCAACAGTTTTAATCGTCCTAACTGACGAGCGCTGTCATAGTTTCCATGAATAGCTACATGTTTTAAAATCTCCAATATTTACTGAATGCCTACACCTTTTTTATTTTTTTTCCTTTGCGTTGTGTTTTGAGCGATGAGCGGGTTCATTCTCGCAACTCAACATGAATGAACGCCGAGCGAAGAGCTCCATGATTTTCACCGCCAGTCTCGCAATACACCGGGCTCGGATGAGAACGAAGTTTTGCAAAATTATCTCAGCTCTTCTTTTAAATGTGAAGGCGTGCCTTTTTCTTGCCCAGTAGAAAGGCTGTGCACGCACGAGTTCTACAAAAAATTGTCGAATTATTCATCTGCGGCCTTGTTTTAGCGGCTGTTGATATTTTTTTTTATCAGCAGTTACGATCGCGATTCGTGGAAAATAATTTTCCGGCGTTAAGTTCTGTGTAACTTTCGTTTACTGACAGAACAGAAAAGCCTGTCACTTTCGTTTAATAAGCGAAATAACAGAAGGTGGCATCGCTTTTTGTGTAATTCACAGCTTTTGCTCAACGTATGCTTCGGAATGACTCAGCGAGCGACTGAAAATCATCATTTGGTTGCACAGACCGCACATTTTTCAACAGTTTTAATCGTCTTAACTCGAGCGCTGTCATAGTTTCCAGGAATAAGCTAGATGTTTTAAAATCTCCAATATTTACTGAATGCCTGTACCTCTTTTTTCTTTTTCCCTTTGTCTTGTATTTCAAGCCATGAGCGGGTTCATGCTCGCAATTCACCATGAATAAACACCGAGCGAAGAGTGTCGGTCTCGACAGTACGACGCGGGTGAGAGCGAACTTTTGCAAAATTATCTCTTCGAAAATGTAAAGCTGTCCCTTTTTCTTGCCCAGTGGATGGACTGAGCAGAAAAGAGTTCAACAAAATAATTTTTTTGTAGAGTTAGTCATCGGTAGCTTTGTGTTGACGCTTTCTATTTTTCTACGTAATGGCGACTCGTGAGTAAAAATTAGTTGGCGTTAAATGTTGTGTAACTTTCGTTTATTAAACGGAAAAAGCCTGTCACTTTCGTTTAATAAGCAAAAGTCTCTTGTTTATTAAACAAAAACGGACATCTATTTTGTGTAATAAACAGAAAAGACCTTTCTTTTTGTTTAATAAACAAATTTGACAGTCAGACCTGTTTATTAAACAGAAGAAACGGGAAAGTTGTTTAATAAACAATGAAATTTGAGTCCGGAAACAATCTGAGAGTCCGGAAACAATCTGAAACCTGTTTTTAGAACTTTTAATAAATTGTAATTGTCAGTCAACCACTGCCCACACACCCCATATTGATAACTGCTGTGAAACAAATTTTGACTAAAAATGTTCATGCAAAATAATTAATGCTGCTTTTGACATCATTTGATCTCAGTTGTGTTCAGATTCAGCAGAACAGCACTGCCTTTTGCGATCGTTTTTACAGGCCAAAAAGCGTGCACAAATTTAACCTCTGACTGCGGATAAATTAATTATTAATGCCTACACAATTCGAAGATTTTATCGAGTGGTCTCAAGCCCTTAAAATTTTCACAATGCAGCGTGCTAATCAATTTCATGCATGCATGCCCCCAGATCCCACTAGTTGACACTCACGCTAACAGCTCAAAGTGAGTCCCCTCCAACCCTACCCCGCCCCTCCCCCCCAATTGCAAAGTTGCTGCGCAGGTCATAACATAGTGCTCCAAAGTTACTCATAATTTTTAATTATTGCTGAGCAGATGTTCATGAATATTCTTAGTTTTATCAAAGCATAAGCGCTCAGTTGTCTAAAAGGTGACCATAGAAGTAAAACACCAATGTTTTTCGAAAAAAAATCCTTTTGATTGGTGAGGGTGAATATGCAGATTGATTCTCTCCCAGGGGGTGAATTTTTCTACCAATAAATTTTGTTTGTTTGAACCCAAACGTTGTCAGCCTCTTTAGTTGCGCTTCATGTCGAGCATTCATTGTAAATAATTTAAGCTTATTTTGATTACAAGACACTTAAATACCCATGACATAACACCTTCAGTGATGGTAATAATGACTAACAAATTACAGTCATGCAGGCTCTTAACAAGAAAAAGAAAAATTCTAAACCTACCATTCACATAAATGGTGTAAGGGCGCATATAAGACAATCCTCTACAC
>JAEMWC010000743.1:365000-380000 GCA_016490735.1 Pachyseris speciosa
CTGATAGAAGTTGTACTACACATAGCGATGACAAGACCGACCAACCGGCAATTCACTATCATGACCCAAGGTCAGGCTTTAGGAATACTGTAGTGTTCTGCTTGTGGAGCCTACACTGTACACCCTGATAAAACCACAGATAACTGTTGGAGACTGTGATCAACCACTAAAGCTACTGTATGAGAAGTTCAATTACACTTAATCAGTGACTTACTCGGCTCACACAGTGCCTGAGCTCCCTTGTCATCTTGACAGTCATACTCCCCATCAGTACGCTGGCAAGATGCCAGGTCAGATTCACTGCCAGTGCAAGACACAGTAGACATCAAAAAGGGAATGTTCTCACTCTTAACAACTGAACCAATGAATTCAGCGAGAGCACTTTGAAAACCAAGCTGTTTACAAATAACTTTGGCATCATTAAGATCCCATCCTTCGGGGCAGATCCTTCCCCACTTTCCTTTGTAAAATATTTCCACTCTTCCTCCGTACTCCACATCTGCCCCATTTAATCGTACAGGAACTAAACAAAAATATATCATCATTTTCATTCTCATTAAGTTTCTTATGTAATTCCATTTTCAGAAAATTAGAACCCATTAACACTTCACTAAGAATTTTCCAAGGGTATTAGACTGTATGAAAGCTACATGTATCAATTTTCATGAAATCTAGTCGGGTCACAATACATTATTATAATAGGTTTCAATAAGTCATTTATATCAGCAGTCCATAGAAATTGATAAATAAAAATGTTACAAAAAGCAGCCTCATTAATTTTAACAAATAGTGCACATTTCAAGATAGATCTAAAATATACACGTCATCGGCTTCCCCGTGTGCATAAGAACCAAGACACCACTGTAAGGGAAACTTTTGGAAGGAAAGAGTAAATGGGCCTGTATCTAGAAAAAGAAACTAAACCTGCTAATGTAACAAATTAGTGATAAAAGTGTTTTACTATGTTCACTGTAGGGCATAGCCTTAACTTTGTTTAATGTGAAATTCAGAAAACTGTGAACACCAAGAAGTATAGGTCTTATCACGGTTTCAGGTGCCATCTTGGCGGGTAGGCTAAAAGAACACAAATTACAGTGTTTGTCTGCAATTCCGTTGTCAAAAATAAATTGCGTCAAGCGCTTGTTTCTCAGCAAAAAAATATATTACTAATTAATAGTATTAGGCAAAGGGTTCCACTGATGAAATTGGAGGGATTTAGCCGTGCATGAAAACATTCTCTGGCTTTTTTTAAATTTTTCCATGCATTCGTCTGAAAAATTCCCGGGGAAAAAAAAACAGACAAATGTATGGTAAATTCAAAAAGCCAGAGAAAGTTTTGTGGCACGGCTAAATCCCTTAAAGTTTGTCAGTGGAACCCTTTGCCTAGTACCATTAACTAGCAATATAACTTTTTGCTGAGAAACAAGCGCTTCACACATTGTTTTGACAACGGAATTGCATACAAACACTGTAATTTGTGTTCTTTTTGCCTACCCGCCAAGATGGCGCCTGAAACCGTGATAAGACCTATTTTGAGTACAGTGAAACTGGGGCAAATCACACTTGTCCACAATAATGACGTGGGTCTGTGTAAACTATTGTAGGTGTCAACAATTTATAGACAAACGGTGTAAGTGTGGTATTAATAAAATAAAATAATATAAATGAAACTGTTGTACCATTGCAAAACTGGTCTTTGTTCTCACTGTTGTCCATGCAGCTCTGAGTCAGTGATGTACAGTTACGGTGGGTTGGAGTGTTTGAGTAATTTGCGATTTTGTACCATGTGCCATTATCAATTGGACCATTGTTATAATAACCCACTGCCATGCATGTCAAATTGCTTTCAGCATCATCCCAATTTGCGGTGCAAAGTCTTTCCCAGGTGCTGTTCCTGAAAATTTCCATAGTTCCAAGGGACGGGACTTTTTCTGTTTGAAGCCGTACTGGAAAATCTGGTGAGAGAAACATTGAATATGTGGTGATCCTAAAAGCTTGAAAGACCAGGTAAAACTCAACAAACATCTTTAATAACAACAACTTGTCGCACACCGAGAAACCACTGAGAACGTATCTGGAATGTCACTTTTCTGGGCCCGCAATATGATAAGTCCGCTGTGTAAATAATCAACTGGGTTTTTCATTAATATTGTCAAATCCTCCCTCTTTAAATCAGAAACTAAGCCAAGAATACACTAGGAAGGAAAGCTACGTTTCTATAATAGTCTTTAGTGTTCTTAAATCTAAACACAGTCCCGAAATCTTTGTGGTGGACGAATGGTCCTACCACTTCTTGTACACAGCACAGGTGATGTTGGTGTCACATCAGATGAAATGGTTGGAGATCCTGTAGCTTGTTTAACAGGATGAGAGCTAACATGTCCTTTCTCTAAAACTGTCGACTGGATCTCTTTGGGAGGTGAAGATATTTGTGTTTCAGCCTCCAGTGGTGGCGATTCCTTAGTCTTCACCAAATGTCTTCTGTTTCTTCTGTAGACACTTCCTTGCAGGTCCAATTCATATGATCTAGGAGCTACTTGCTTAACTACCACAGCCTTCTTCCACTGTTTCTCACAGTCGGTTGGTAATGGCTTCATGCACACTGTGTCACCAGGTATTAATTCAGGTAGCTCTCTTGTCCCTTTGTTGTAGTAGCATTCTTGATTTGCCTTTCTTTCTTGCAATTTTTCTTTAGTTCATTGCACAATCTTGGGTAGGAGCAATGTTCCAGCTGTGGGTAACAGTGTCTTTGTGCGTCTTCCAAACAACCTTTGAGCTGGTGATGCTCCAATACTGGTTGATGGCACGTTTCACGGAGTTTGAAGTGGCAAATTAAAAACAAATCGAGCCGTAGATAAGCTCATTGAACTTCGACCAGCGTAATTAAGCAGAGCACATGCGTGGCTTCCAAACTACTCTTCAGCAAATCTTTTTTCTGCACAAGTTTACAAAGATATGGCCAGAAAAATGTGTTCCGGCCAGTCTTTCGAAGTAAAAAATATACGATTGAGCGCCGGCATGTCGAATAAACAAAACAGTTCACATACAACTACCCAAACTTATGCGTCTTCATCGTTGCCAGAATGAACTTCAGTTTTCTACATGTTTCTACAGTACTGTGCAAAAAGAATGCATTCCAAACAAATTTTGGTGCTTTTCCTGACTTTTCGGTGCTTTTCGACGAAATTTGACGAAATTTAGAATGAAATGATATTTCTGACAAAGTTTCATGAATTTTCGAAACGGCTATTGTTTTAACGAAAACAAAAATTCGCGCTGTTCTTCGCAAGACCGTGCGAATATTCGAGCGAAATATCGCTAAGTAAAACGAAATTTCGTGAGAAGAAGTTAGCAGCATGACGAAAGTTCTCACGAAAATTCGCTTGTCAGACGATGTTCGAAAACAGTAATAAACATCCTTTAAATTTAAAACTACCCAGTTCATTTATTCTCCTCAGACTCCATCTCCATGCTCACCTTGTATTGTGTTGATGAAAATGAGTGCGTAAACATAGTAATCAACTGTTGTTGTTCGTGATAGACTTGCAAAAATCTAATGCTGTGTATTTGCAGCGACCTTAAGAAGTTAATCAACTGTTAAGATATCTTTCAAAAGCTTATCTTTTAGGCAGAAGCAATAAATATTTAAGATTACAATTTTACGTTGTTTAATGTCCCTAATGGAAGAGACAATACACTGTATTTTGACTCTTTCAACTTGCGTTTCGCAACATGACTCTTTGAAGACTGGGACCCACCTTCCATATATGGCTATGCAATCAAATCCAAAATGGCGTCACTTAACAGCAACGATGCGAAGGCATTTCTTGACTTTACTGGTGGGTTAGACATCTAATTTATGGCGGTTTCAAAAGCTGATTTCAATGTATGGGTCAACACCAGGACTCGGCAGGAGTGATATTTAATAATTCGCTTAATCGCGTATCTAAGTGAGGATAAATGACTTGACGCGAGAAGAAAAAAAGCTTCTACCTTTGAAATGTGACTTGTTGTGATCAATATCAAAACGGTAAGGGGATTACGCTGTTGTACAGTACCGCTCAAAAGTAAGTTACCACTCTCGCGTGCTACAAGATTAGTGTAGCGCGCGATGTCCTGGAAACTGTAAGTATATTGACTTGAAGTTCTCTCACCATTTAATATGCCCAATGTAAAGCAACAATAGTCGATTTCAATAGTCAATTTCCAGTGTTTGCAAAAGCCCGCTAAGAAGAAATGAATATGCGTAATCAATCAATCATCGCCGGAGAAGGGCAGCGTGTGCTTTGCTTCCAAATTCCGTGTCAAACTGTTTTCTCCTCGAAACTTTAATAGACTGAGGACGACATATTAATAACTTTCTAAAACCTACATACACAATATGATGTACATGAACGTGCTTTTCAGTCTTTTGAAGTGGAGACATTCCAAGGAATTCTACCGTCGTCGTGCCGCATTTGATTCGCTTCATTGGACACAAGCTTCTTCCTACACTGTACATCAAACCGCCAATTTTTCGGCTCGTCCATGAGCCATGACTGATGCTTGATACTTTTTGTTAGTTTTCTATTCATCTGATTCTTGACAACTAGCCATTGAAAAAATTGAAAATGTTGGCGAGTTGGCACGGAGTTTCAAGCGGCAAATTAAAAACAGATCGATCCGTAGATAAGAAGACTGGCGTAATTAAGCGGAGCACGCGCGAGGCTTCTGAACTACTTACTCTTCGGCAAATCTATTTTCCACGGACAAACTCTACTGGATTGAAATCTGCACAAGTTTACAAAGATATGGCCAGGAAACTGTGTTCTGGACTTTTCGAAGTAGAAAATAAGCGATTGAGCGCCGGCATGTCGAATAAACAGAACATTTCACATACAACTACCCAAACTTATGCGTCTTCACCTTTGGCAGAAAGAACTTCAGATTTCTACGATAAAATTTTTCGTGCACAACGAAGGAAATAAAATAAACTACGTTCTGTTTCAGGTTCTATTCCTTGGCTTCTCATGAATTTTTCGGTCATACTGAGTGGAAGGTTTCAAATTACACAGACAGTACTTTGCGGTTTTAAGGTCGGCACACACGAGGGGACTAGTCCCTGCGACTAGTCCCTGCAACTAGTCCCCTGAAGAGTTTACACGAAGGGACTGGTCGCAAGGACTAGTCCCACGAACAGTTCACACACAGGGACCAGCATAATTTGAGGGGACAAGTCCCTGCGACTTGTCCCACGAATTCAAACATGGTTTGAATTCGTGGGACAAGTCGCAGGGACCAAATTTTGGTCCCTGCGACTAGATTTTCTAATTGAATGGGTAGTTCACACGAAGGGACTTGGTCCCCGGGACTAGTCGCGGGGACTAGTCGCAGGGACTAGTCCCTCCGTGTGTGCCGACCTTTATGCAAATTTGCGATCCGAAAGCAAAACCCGGCCGGTCATTAGTCATTTGCTTGTGCCGAACTAGCTCTTGATTATGACCTCAACGAATTTAGAAAACACGACCATTTAAACGTATCGACGACAGAACCGATAAAAATTCAACTAAATTCAGCGCCTATGGGAGTAACGAATTATGCTTGTCATTCGCAATTGATCATTCGTCGGTTTGTTTACAAGTTTTCGATTTGTAATGACCTCAATGATGCTATATTTATCTGCACAGAAGTGAACTACACCTATGAACGACTCAAATTCGACAGAACAATAGCTGCATTTGGAAAGTGTTACGCGAATTTAATTGATGTCACGTTGCAAAATCACCCCAAATTTATGCCCAAAATTTCCGCTCTAGTAACTCTCGGGCGACGCGATTCGCGTAGCACGTGATGCGAATCGCGTAGCGCAGGAAATGCGACGCGACTGGTAACTTACTTTTGAGCGGTACTGTAATTCGTTACTCCCGCTAGCGCTGAATTTAGTTGAATTTTTGTCGGTTCTGTCGTCGATACGTTTAATGGTCATGTTTTCTAAATTCGTTGAGGACATAATCGAGCTTGTTCGGCACAAGCAAATGGCTAATGACCGGCTGGGTTTTGCTTTTGGATCGCAAATTTGCAAAAAACCGCAAAAACTGTTGTCTGTGTAATTTGAAACCTTCCACTCCCGTTAGCACTGAATTTAGTTGAATTCTTATCGGTTCTGTCGTCGATACGTTTAAATGGCCATGTTTTCTAAATTCGTTGAGGACATAATCAAGAGCTAGTTCGGCACAAGCAAATGACTACTGACCGGCCGAGTTTTGCTTTCGGATCGCAAATTTGCAGAAAACCACAAAACTACTGTCTGTGTAATTTGAAACCTTCCACTCAATAGCTGTGGTTACACTAGCCATTTTTCCCTTGGGTAAATGGCTTTTTCCCACGGGGAAGCAATTTGTTGTGTGTAACCGATCTGCCCAAAGTGTGACTGCTGCCGGGAAATTTCCATGGATACGTCAAAAAGAACAAAAGAATTGCCCATGACAGTTCCAGATGTAAGTCTTACGGTTAAGAGGACCCCAAAGCGGCTCAACCAATCACAAAATTGTCGAATGCAAGGAAACCACGCCAGTGCCGTGATGATATGTGCAAACAACATGGCTGGATTTCGTGCAATGATTTATTTTTTTATCGTGTGCAAGAAATGCCAAATGCAAATCAGTATAAGCAGTTTCTCTGTTTTCCTGCAGGAGGCCATTGCAGTTTGTGTCGTCTGGCCGTACTTGTAGCCAAGCCGAAAGCACCAGCAGTAGCGGGCCTTCACCAAGTGAATCAACTGAAGCGAAAAGCAAGCGCTGTAGCTGGTCAAAGCATCACGGATGAATTTATTCATTAGTGCAGGGAAGCCAGAATCGATATATCGAAAACTTTACTACAGATTAAGGAAAAATGGAGAGGTATATTCGATAAATATAAATAAAAGTGTCAGAGGCAACAACAATTGGACCGGACGAGACCACAAGTCCTGCGAATTTTACGATGACATCGATGAATTCATGGTCAGCTCAGACAAAGCCAACCCTAAATTTTGTGGAGGAAACCAACGTGGCTTCACAAAAGAGAAAAGGCAGTGAAGAAGTGGGTGGCGAGAAAGGCAATTGTGTAGCAACAACTGCTGATCCTATTACCGATATGGAACCAGGAGAAGACGACAACACTAAAATCAAACAACCATATCAAAAGAAAAATCAGTCAGGTCTTCAACGAAAAAAGCGAAAGACGTCGAGTGTCGAAGAGCCGTGACAATTTCCGAAATCAAGCAAAAGTAAAATTCATAGTTCAGATCTTCCATGTTTACAAGGAAGTTTCCCGTTAAAACAGATCAACATTTATCTTGCCCTTGGGTAATTTACAAGCGTGTAACCGCAAACGGCGAGTCGATCATAACCCAATGTAAACCCAACCCAAGCCATAACCCCAAGGCTCCCCATGGGTAAGAGGTCTAGTGTAACCGCACCTAATATGACCGTAAAATTCCCGAGAAGCCAAGGAATAGAACCTGAAACAGAACGGAGTTTATTTTATTTCCTTCTTTGTGCACGAAAAATTTTATCATGTAGAAATCTGAAGTTCTTTCTGCCAAAGGTGAAGACGCATAACTTTGGGTAGTTGTATGTGAAATGTTCTGTTTATTCGACACGCCGGCGCTCAATCGTATATTTTCTATATCGAAAGACCGGAACACAGTTTCCTGGCCATATCTTTGTAAACTTGTGCAGATTTTAATCCAGTAGAGTTTGTCCGTGGAAAATAGATTTGCCAAAGAGTAAGTAATTCGGAAGCCTCGCACGTGCTCCCTTTAATTACGCCAGTCTTCTTATCTACGGATCGATCTGTTTTTAATTTGCCGCTTGAAACTCCGTGCTAACTCGCCAACATTTTCAATTTTTTCAATGGCTAGTTGTCAAGAATCAGATGAATAGAAAACTGCCAAAAAGTATCAAACATCAGTCATGGCTCATGGACGAGCCGAAAAATTGGCGCGACGCGAATTGCGTAGCGCAGGAAACGTGACGCGACTAGTAACATACTTTTGAGCGGTACTGTATGTCTCTGACCAAAAGCCATTTAAGCGCCTGGCTTTGGCCCAACTTACGATTACTTTGTACAGAATTTTGTGTGGAATAAACAATAAACTGATGGCCATAGGCATCATCCTATCTCGAACATGCCTCCTCCCACAAAACTTGCAATCAACCTGCTGCAAATCACCACTCACCGATTTCTTCTCTTCAAATTTCTTTTTGGGAAAGCTTTCTTTCTTTTTCCCCACGGCATTGACTTCCTGAAGATTTGCTTCAACTGATTCTGAGTTGCTTCTGCCGCTCTTGCAATTTCTAAGGCTTTGCCCAGTGTCAAACTCGGAACTCTCAACAGTCGCTCTCGAACATGATTATCTCTGACTCCAAATTCGATGCGGTCACGAATCAAAAAGGTTTTTCAAATCTTGAAATTCACAATTATGAGCCATATTTCTTAGAACTATAGCACACATATCGATAGACTCGCCGCTCTCCTGGCCTCGTGAGAAAAACAGGTACCTTTCATAAATTGTATTCTTTCGGGGCTCACAAAATTTGTTGAATTGCTCCAGCCCTTTTATCGTCTTCGCGTGAAGGCACTGTAAACTTCGTCGCCGATCCCAGTTAGAAAGGTTGCTACACGAACTTGATCGTCCTTTCTGAAAATTCCAGTAACCAGTTCATAATTTGTCCACTTTTGCTTAAATCGTTTCCAGTTCTGCGACGAATTTCCTTTTGACAGCTGCAAAGGGTTACGCGAACAGCAACGAACCGATGAACGGGACAAAATATTCCACACACGACGCCTAACTACAGCTCTCGACTTCACTTCTGACACCATGCGGTGATCCTCAAAGCTTGAAACACCAGGTAAAACTCAGCAAACGCCTTAAATAACAACAACGTGTCACAAACCGGCAAAGAACGCCTCGCAGAACTTAACCGAAGCGTCACTTTTCTGAGCCCGCAATATGATAAGTCCGCGGAATAATAATCAACTGGGTACTTCATTAATATTGTCACAGAATGATACTGTGGCTACCATCTTGGACCAAGATTGTAGGTTTTCATTTTCCCGAAAAAAAATCGAGGTTTTAACCAAAAGCAATAATTTTTGCAGTATGTTTCTCAGGTATATAAAAATAATAAATGTTACCCAAAAACACCTTGTGGGGTTATAGAGGCACTGTAAATGGCTACGTTTTAAATTCAGTCTCAGAAAATCAAAAAAGGAAAGGGAAAGGAATTGGAGTGATTGGGATAGACGCTAAATGCGTTCTATTAGGACCTCGAACTTCTGGAGTGGAATAATCAGCAACTTTGCCGATGGCACAAGTCTAAAACAAGCCCACCCCGAATGGAGTTAAACTTAACATAGGCATGTAGTACTTCCAAGAACACCGGAACACGGAACACCGGAACACCGGAACATCCCGGAACATCACGGTGCATTCTGGAACACCCCCCTCCCCCCCCCCCCCCCCCCAAAAAAAAAAAATTCCGGAACACACCTAAAATCCGGAACACCCAACCAGAAAACCCGGAACACCTCCCAAAATGCCAGGAAAAGTGCAAAATCTAAATAATAATAATAATAATAATAATAATAATAATAATAATAATAATAATAAATAAAAAATGAAAGAGGAGGCGAAGTAATATGAAAATAAGAACCATGAATAGGAAAAATTTAAAAGACCCAAGACACAAGACTTTCAATTACAATACAATTGCTCTACCTTTTGTTGGTTTCTTTAATGAAACAACCCTTTCTTGGCAACTTAAACATCTTTTCTATACAACTTAAACGTCAAGCACTATCATCAGTAATGGGCTCCTGCTATCGTAGAAAGAGGAAGCCACTTTAAAATCATGGGTTTATCCCAAGGTGATTATACAAAAAAGTTTCTGAGTCAAGCAAATTAATTACAGCGTACAAGCGTTACACGAAAATATTTGCAGGTTATGGTGGGATTCATTTTTATCTTTAGTTAACTTTTATTTTTCATTTTTTAACTTATTACCATCCAAAACATATCTAAAACAAAGAATAATAAAACGGAAGCAGTTATAAAATTGAACTTCAACAGCTATGTAAACTGGTCAAACAAAGCACAGAAACATGAACAAAAAGTCTAACAGGCTCTCAGACCGAACTCTTTTGTAATGTAGTTTTTGTGGCACTCTGTGTGAGGCAATCTGTCGGGGATGACCAGCGAACACGGCACAAATGACGGCTCAGCTGTTTGAATGCACGCAGCCCGAAGATGATAATAGGGCCGTTTATACGAGAGAAAATAAGCCGCGAAAGGAACCATTTATACAACTAAAAACTCCTCGGCCAGGATAAGCCGCAGATTGAGAAAGCCGTGAACGTAGATTTTGTACCATCAGTTATACGGAGTGTTCACGTCTTATGTAAGCCGTGGCCAGAGCAAGCCACGGCTTATTTTCTCTCGTATAAGCGGCCCTAATGTGCATCCGATTCCCGAGCGGGCGCGCATAACTGTCCCGTTCAGAGGGTCTTTGTAAGTTCGCCGCTCCTTTCTGGCCACATAAAAATCAAATGTTTCGTCTGTAACTGTTCCTAATGATGACTGAAGTGGTTCTCTGCATCCTTGACAAACATTTATTCGGTGAGAAGAAGTGTAGAGATAGCAGACACAACCCTAAGTTCCTTCTCGGTTTTATGAAGTTGTCAGATAATACGCCTGTTAATTAATCTTAATGTTTATTACTATCTTTTCAATTGTACATTTCTTACTATCTTTTTTATTGTACATTTCAAAGTGTTAACGCGTTTTAAAGCAAAATGAGTTTTCCATTTTCGTAATCCTTTAAAGCTGGAAGATGACTGAATTTCTTATATTAATGAGCATCTTGCATTTTTAACGCTTCAAAGCAAAAGGAAAATATATCTTTATTCTGCTTCAGAAATAGCTATTTCTAGAATTATACTTGGTATTAGTTCCTGCGAGAGAAGCTGAGAGAGGATAGATTAGTGGAAGCCGGTAAAAAATTTGTGACTGTGTGGCGCTTGTAAATTCTTTCGAGATTGTGAAGGTGAAATCAAATTATTTTATGTGCAATCAGTGGATGTAGTTTAGAAAAGCTCATGCGCGCGTGATATATTTAAATTTTAAAACGGTAACATATTTGCGCGACCTGGTTTTAGAGATTTTGCGCTTTTCTTGGTATTTTGCAAAGTGTTCCGGGTTTTCTAGTTGGGTATTCCGGGTTTAAGGTGGTGTTCCCTTTTTTTTTGGGGAGGTGGGGGGGGGGGGCGGGGGAGGGGGGTGTTCCAAGTTTTTTGGGTGTTCCGAAATGTTCCGTGATGTTCCGGTGTTCCAGTGTTCCGTGTTCCGATGTTCCTGGAAGCACAACATGCCCTTAACATATAAGCCCATAATATTTGATTTATCTTTTTGTGCGCAAAACAAGAGAATTTCTTGAGGACATCAAGCTCTGAAGGCACTCACTCAGTGCCTTTGAAAAGAGAACAAATAAGTCTCAAAAATTGTTATAACTTTCAACAAATGACGAAGGGTTAGCGCACGAAAAGTCAAGTTGCCAATTTACACTATAATCAACTCAGTTAATAAAACTAAATAACTTTCAAGAGATTGACTTCTCTTAAAATTTATACCTTCGTGGCAGCTTGAAGTATTTCTACACTCTCTTACAGCCGCTCTGTTTCCATTGCAATTTTTCCCACCATACTGAGGTTTTGGATTCACACATTCTCTAGTCTTTGTTTGTAAGCCACTGTCTGTCTTAGTGCAGAGACTCCACTGGCTCCAGTCACTCCAACCACCGTCAACTAATAACAATAATAACAATAATAATCATTATGCCTAAAAAGGACGTCAGTGGCAATTTCTCCTCTAAAATGAATCATTAGGGTCAATAAGATTGTTAGGTTCACCATGTGCACTGTCAGTGACAAAATGGTCAACTGCTTTGTAAAAGGACCCGATATCCAAAAGAGACTGGAGTTTGTCTGCGAAAGTGCTATCGACAGTGCAAATTGGCTTTCTTACTTTGTTTTCAGAACTCACCTAACCTTTCAAAGTAGAAACCTTTTCCCTTTTATATTTTGTGTCATAATAGCTTTGTAGGGTTTTGTTTAGTTCTTAATTTAAAGCCGCGGTTTTGGTGCACTGAAAACACACCACTATAATGTATTGTTTGTAAATTGGCTGCAAGGCCAGTGTAGTGTAGCTCATTGCAGTTCTAGTCAGTTGACAACTTTCCCGCACACTACGCCAGTGATCACAACTGAATTCCAGGATTGAAAACTAAGTTTTGGGAGCCGACTCGCCATCTGGGCGAGTGACATTCAGATTTAGTCCAATTTCACTTTATTTCACCAAATGAAATAAAGGGCAGGAAACAAGAGTTTGCGTAATTGTCGAGAGTCGAGAGTAGCATGAAAATTTAACTCGCCAAACCGGGCAAGTAGCCAACGATTTTGACACTAGCATTGGCGAGTGGGTGAGCGCTAGTTTAAAACCCTGGAATTCATGTCACGAAAAGTGACAAATGCAAACTGACATAATGTAGTGTATTTTAGGAAAAATTAAGAGTCTTTTTCGCATTTCCATTACAGGTGTAGTTGTTGGATATATTACACTTTTGCTGCATGGTCATTACCAGATAATATACTTTCAATAACGCAGGTATCAGGTTCATTAACGTCAAAATACATTTATTTGAACTAATTTTTTAAAGAAATTTGATGAATTTTGATGACTTTGTTTGGCTTTTGATGGAGCCGAAACCAATTGTGGAATTGCACACATTTTAGGTATCCTACTGATGAACATTTATTACATGCAGATATTTTTAGAAGCGACAATTCTTTGCCGTCTGTCACCTTGATTTGATAGTACAAACATTATGTCTGGTAGCCTGCGTGGCAGGCGTACAAAAGGGAGGGGGAAGGGAGGGAAAAAGGGAGAGGGGATTGGGGAGAAGAGAGAGGGAACGCCTGCCTTTGTTCATTTCTGTGGCTGCTGGCGGCCGCAAAATTCCGATTACTGAGAAACAATGAGTAATTTATAAATGTAAGTTTCAACAGAAATAGCCAAAATAGCGGCGGACGCAGACGTGTTTGCAAGTGCTTTGAGAGATTTAAATCCCGTCAGTATGAGTGAGGTTTTGTTGAAATAAGAACAAGAATCAGCCGTAAGGGCTCTTCGAACCGATGGAGATGTCACGGCGGTTTTGTCCACTGGATACGGGAACTGTTTCAAGAGTAGTTATCAAATGTTTGGACGTGCGAAGAACGTCATTCAGCGATTCTCGTCATTATTGCCATTGAAAAGTATAATCGAAGACCAACTTCAGGAGCTGGTATCAATGGTTTATCCTGCTAGTGACTTGTCAGATTGATCTAACGATGAAATTCGCAGATGCGAATACAAAATTATGTATGCAACCGCAAGTGATTAATTTGTTTGAACTTCGCGCTTGAAGCAAGACAATCATCGCTTGCTTTTTCCTGCTCGGATACGTGTTTGGCGTTCTAAGTCTTATTCAATTTACAAACTAGGCCGTTTTGTCCGTTTGAAGAAGTTCGAATCATTTTCTTTGTCCTTATGAAAGTGAAGAAAACAAGTTATATTTACGTGCGGGGCTGTTGACACTTCTAAGACGCCGAATATGCAATAAAGCGTGTTTCGCATTTTTACCTGTGAAACGTTGCTTACGTTCAGCAAAAGTGTTTTTATTAATGTACGAATTTCGAGTATTTAGGAGAGCGTGAAATTGTTTTCATACGTTCAGTAGAAGTTCAAATTGGGAGTGTTATATATTTTTTTCTTGAAGGCCGCAAGGCGCGAGTCCTACGTTCTGATTAGTAAACATGTTGACAATTAAGTGACAGAAGCGTAATCGGATTACCAGAAAAATCGGTGGAAGTAATGCTAAAACCTGGGTTCTTAGGGCAGGCGTTCCCTCTCACTTTTCCCTCCCTCCCCCTCCCCTTTCTACGCCTGCCATAGAGGCTATTTGTTTAGCGACATGAAAGACATGTACTAAGTTGATGTGTTTGTAGCGTCACACATTAAAAGTTTTGCGTTATTGAAGTTTGTATATTAGCACTATTCTTTGATTGCACCTGACGTCACGGCGGCCATGTTGGTGGAAAGAACAATAGCAAAAAAGTCTTTTGGGAATTTGACTCTATAATTATGCAAACCTTGAGCTACAATTTTCCACTGTTTTTGGCATCAACATGGCCGTCTTATCACGTGAGTGCAATCAAAGAATAGACTGCCCCATAGCGTAAATGGTTGCCTGTACGTGTCAATGTATCTTTATGAATATGCAAAAATGCTTAATGAATTTGCAATCAACGAAAATGAATGATCGAAGATTCGTAAAAATAAATGTATCTTGACGTTAATGAACGTGATACCTGCGTTATTGAAAATGAAATTTCTGGCGTTTGAGTTCCCACGAATAAGCCGGAAATTAAATATTCCTGCGGCACGAGAACAACAGGGGTATGGCTTGGGCCCTTTAGCGAAGATGCATCATGGGTAAAGCGATATGAGTATTTAAGCTTGTGATTGCGCGTGGGCAATCATTCTAGGCCGACACAATCAGTTCTATTGCTTGGTTTACTAATTTCGCGATGGACCAATCCCAAATTGAGAAAATCGTCCATGCTGCTATAGTTAAGAACAAAGAGAGTCTTCTCGACTCGATGAAGAAAATTCTCGATAGTTCCCTGGCTGATATCAAGAGAGCTAACTCTGACACTGCTGACTCACATCTCCGCGAGATGAAGAAATTGAAGTTTGAAGAACCTCGTCGTTTCAAGAAGAAAGCCAACGAGGACCAGTATAAGTTCAACTCCAAGCTTTCCGACGTACTGGGTGAAGCGAAATCTTCGTGCTCTCCTCCAAACTTGGGCAAGGTCCAAGAATCGCTTGCGAAAGGTGAGAGCTTGCTAGCCGAGAGGGAGAAGCATATTCTATCAGCGGACAAG
>JAEMWC010000743.1:385000-445304 GCA_016490735.1 Pachyseris speciosa
ATTAGAGGTGACAAGTTGAATATTTAATGATCTACAATCCCGAAGCGAAGAAGTAATCGGAAGAGTATTATAAACAGCATCTTTCCTAGCTTGTTTAGCCTTTCCAGCGCGACATCCGCGGTACTTAAAAATACCAAGGGCTTTGAGTAGACATAATGAAGTTTGATCCAGATGGCTTCGACCAAAAGAGCGTAAGCGAAGAAGATCGGTTCGGGAGTAGAACTTCGTGACAATTTGGGCTTGACTTGATTGATTGTCGGCGGAGGAAATAGCGTAGGGAGGCGAGTACGCGCGATCAGTAGAACGATGAGCGAGTGGGCCAGGATTTCTTTCCACGTCCTGAGAAATAGCAAGGTCAAGGGGCGGCAACAGGTAGCACACATAACCATGTTTCTGCCAGGAAGAAATCGATCGTCGATTGCGCCCAAATGAAGGTAGTCTTCGATCGATTCAATCCAATTGCTTGAAATGAAACAGGAACTGTGTTCAAAATACGATCTTCGTGTAACCAAAGTGATAGAAAAAGTAACTGAAATACGAGTAAAATTAAACTTCTTCGAGGAGAATCAAACGTGGCGGCCATATTCGGAGCCATACATTAAAATCTTGTTAGTTTTGGAATTTTGTTAGTGATGAAGTGGATTCCCAAGGATTTAAATTCTTTTGCTGACCATTTATGTAGGATTATTAATTTTGACGATTATACAATAAACGAGGATGTTTTCCAAATTCTGGATATTAATTGGGGTCCGCATAGCGTTAACCGATTTGCGTGTAGCTATAATTCCAGCCTTCCCGTTTCAATTCCAGATTTTACCAGCCAGGTATTGAGGCTGTTATTGCTTTTTTTTTTTTACAAAACTGGGAGTTTGGGAATAATTGATTGCTCCCTCCCTCTTGGCCGCGAAAGGCCGTTTACTAGACACCTGGGATTCAAAGAAAGTAAGTTATTGCAGAAAAATTAAACGCAAAGTAACTGTAGTCGTTGTTTCCTGATTCACTTATTGTAACGTCCTTCAAAACAGCACCAGCTGCGAATATAAAAGGAGCGCAAGTGCACTAAGACGGCTCCACACTTACAACAGCGCCAGCATTCATCAAAGAGCATGCTCCGGTATCCCCCTAGAATCTCGCTCCTCCGGCGCTCGTCAATTCACGCCTTTGACGCTCAAACGCACCACCTTCCCAACCCGCCGCAAAAACCAGTATACGGGCCAGGTATAATTTCCGTAACGATTGAACTCGCGGCTTAACCCTTTCACTCCCAGTAGTATACCGGCGTCAAACAAATACCGTTTTGCATAAAAACCATCGTCGCTCGCTGCGCGAGCTCCACGGTTTTTATGCTTCAACAGTATTCGTTTGACGCCGGTATACTACTTAAAACCCCATCCAAGCAAGCAAGGCATTTGCGCACCTGCCATCCGGCCAATTAAACAAGTGGGGTGTTGCATATCTGTGTGACACCCTATTGAACAAGAGGGGTTGTTGCATATCTGTGTGACACCCTATTGAACAAGAGTTGTTGTTGAATATCTGTGTCACCCAATTAGAGAAAAGGGGCACCAATCTTTCCCGGCGTATGGACCACACCAGAGCCCAGCAGCTGTGGAACTCTTTCCCTCCACAAATGCAATAGGCATTGCTTGTTTTCATGGAAGAGCTCGAGAACACCCTCACAATCGGAAACACCTCTCCCGATTGGGCTGTCAAGCGCGCAATACCCGCTTTTTACGCATTGTTTGACGCCTATGCCAATTATGTATTCGATATCACAGAGCAACCAAACGCCTTTGTTAATCCTGCGTTTGAGAAGGAAGAGGATCCAAACGAACCAGACTGGGACGCTTTGGAATTCGAAGCAAACCAGCTGGAAGAAGCAAAATACCCCGCCTCTTTCCCCAAACGCGAAGACAACGGCTGTCTTGGTTGTGATTGATTGAAGTGTTTTCTTTAAAATTTCCACTGGCAATCTGAACAAGAACAACTTTCAGCGGCTTTTTTTGCGCTCCAGTTTGTCTAATATTTTGTAAATGTTTCTGATTCCACCCAACACCTTTCCTTTCTTCCAACTTGAAAGCAACAAAGAAATTTAAATTTTTTTCCTTCAATTCCCAAGGAAGTCTCCACAGAAAATCCATCACCTTGATTTTTTTGACGCACATATTTAATTGGTACGCACATTTGAAAAAATATCTTTTCTTTGAAGAAATGATTGCTTTGGTGACAATCCTTTTTCATTTCGTGCAAGACAAACTTGCACACCCAATCGTTCGCGAGGTGAAACAAGCAATGGATCGCGTTGTGAACGAAATTTTCAGACAAGGTACACCCATTTGAAGAAAAGGAGGCACACATCAAATGACAAACCGGCGTTTGAAAGTTGTCGAATCGGAAAAAAATAGTTGAGGAGCTGTCCGAAATCTTCGACATAACAATTTGCGATCTTCATCTTTTTCTCCCAACGACTGCGGAAGAAGACCAATTTTCGCGCAAAGTAAAACCTCTACTTGCAAAGTTGAATGGGGGGAGGGGGGGGGGGGAGGGGTGGAAAGTTTCTTACGGGATTGTTTGGTTGAAGATAAATTTATCGAAGAAGCAAAAATAGATGTGGATGCCTTTTTGGATATATTAGGCGAAATTTGTTTTTTGGCCAGACAATGGCCAGAAAAAACCCCATGGTAACTGTCAAATGCCATCAGACGTTTGGAAACTATTGTCACCTAGTACGAGATTTGACCCCGAGACCCAACTTCTCCTTTGTGTTGATAGCATTGCGCCCCAAAGCATGCCCCCATTGTCTCTCTTTCCACGGAACTGCATCGAGCGCTTTCACCATTTTCCCGTCAGCAGCATGCTTGCACTTTTTCTCGTCCGAACCATATTGTTTTGCCCAATGCCCACAACTGCTGTAACCCACGTCGCCCGTTGCTTTTTGAAAGATTTCCTGTATTTCACCCGTCTCTGGATCGTAATCCAGTTGCCGGTCGAGGGGGTTGTATGGGCCTGTGTAGTTGTGCCCCGGAAGAGTCCAGCCTTTCTTCGGTTTCGGAAGTTTCCCAATCATCGCGTGGATATCGACACCCGAGCCATAGTAGTCTCGCGCGGTCTTCTGGAGAACATCCAGGAAGCCGTGGTGCCCCGGCACAGCTTTGGAGAAAGCTTTCAAAAACTTCGGGTCTGTTGCAAACTTTGGAACCAAGACCCCGTAGCGTGTGAGCCGGGGATCGACAAAATCACCCAACACCGAACCAACAACCCCCTTTCCATATCCCTTCCACTGGATCCAAGACCCATATCTCCGCGTGCCGCCCTCGTCCTTATACTCTTTGTACTGCCGCTTGTTTTCTGCCACCGTGGCGCACCCATTTTCCGGAGAAACAACTGGGCCTTTGAAAAGAGTCGCTTGAAATCGACAAACGGGAATGGAATAGGAAGTCCGTGCCCATCGAGATCAGGCCTGTCGGTCTTGTAACGGATGTTGGGCCGCACCTTCGTAGAAAGCTGGTTAAACGCTTCGCTCCCAACCTTTCGAAGAACAGGCTTGCCCTTCTCCACAGCCCAATCAATCGCCTTTCTTTGTAGCTCGGGGTTTCTCATCGCCTCCGACGCATAGTACCGCCCCATTTCCAATCCTTTTTTTCGCGAGAAATGGGTCCCCATGTTCCAAGAACAAATCCATCGCAGTTCCAGCAATGTCTCTGCCAATTCCTGAGCCCTCTGCAAGAGAGGGCCCCGCTAGTTTCCCGACATCGGCAAGAACCTTGTTTTTGTTATCCCACAGACCACACTTCCCACTTTCAACATTTTCCGGTTGTTTTTCGTCGTGACAATCGTTTCTGTTCCAGGCACACTCGGAGTTTTCCGTTTGTCCCGCACGCAGTACACGTCCGCCATCACGCTCTATTTTCGAAGTAATTTTTCACAACTCTCCTCGTTTTCTCGCACATCTGTGGAAAACATTCGGGGAATATCCAGATAACTTGTCCCTCTGTTGCGCTCATTGAGGAACAATAAACAATAGTACCCACATCGCACAATGTCGAGCGCTTGTATTTGATCTTCGTTGCGCAGAAAGGTTTTGTTCCCCGCTTTCAGTATCTCTTTTTCCCATTCCGCAGGAGGGTGCTCTCCAAAAGAGTCAAAGTACTCCACATCTTTCCCACGCCAGAAAGCGACCTAGTGTGTTCCCAAACTGCCGAAGTCATCCAAGTTCAAAATGCAAGGCGAGTGGTTGAGAGGTTTGGCTTCGTCTCGGGAGAAAATTCCTCGGATAGGGATACCGAGATATTTGCACCAAATGGAGAGATCAATGTTCGAGAGTGGGACATCCCGAAACTTTATTTTTTTTTCTCCCAATCTCGCCAAGTACCCCCGAACAGGCGGTGGGCGATACCACACAGGATTAATCTGCATTCCTTTTGCTCGCGAAGGAGGAGGCGGCGGCGGAAGTTGTGGCAACGAGCGTCTTGAGCGGGAGGGTTCCACTTGCATTCCCTTTCACAACACGCTTTTCACGAGGGACAAAGCAAGGGGAACCCCGATGAAAGCCAGCATTCCAAGAAACCCGCCATATTGCGCAGTTCTTCCACCACGAACCGCCCCCTTCCCAACCAAGTACTTTTCAATCCCCTTTCTCTTCTCTGGTGACAACATTTGTGTGAGCCGGTAAAGCTCCACTTCCCGTGGGCCATAGCCCTTCCCGAAAATCTTTTTCAAAGCTTTCTCCGCGGCGAAACTCAGCCCCGCAGTTGCCAAAGCTTTGGCGGCAGATTTGGCCGCTGGCACAAGCAACTGCCGCGCCAAACTGAACACCGTCGAAAAAAGATTCCCACCACTCTGCCATCTTTGCGATCTGCGTCTGGGAAATCTGTAGATCTGTGCCGCGCTTTTCGCTGGCGGCTTTCCGCAAGTGTTTTATCTGGGTGCTCCTCAAAAGAAGAGAGTCACCATGCCCGATTTGTTCGGGTTTGACGCACAGAGTCACCGCTATTCGCGCGGCAACAGCCTTTCGCAGGCTGCTCTTCTGTCCATTGGATAGCGCGAGGCGAAACGGGGTGTACGTCGTGGCCATCTCATACTAAAGAATTTCTGTCTCAACCCACAACCAACTCGTTTCCAACCTGCTTGATTACGACCTCTTCCTCATTCAAGATGGCCGCGAAGATGATGTAATCTTGCGCATTGGCCGCCTCGTTCAGCCGATAGTGCAGGATCAGTTTCTTCGCATCGCCTCAGTGTCAAGATTTCTTTGGTCGCGCGGAGATCGAAGTACACAACAGGGTACAGAGACGAATAGTTGTCCACGCTGATTTGGGTTCCAGAGTTGGGGTCGTTCTTCCTGTAGCTATAGCGAAACTCAATCAAATCGCGGCGGATGCGTGTCTGGTCTTCTCCGTCATAGTCGAGCTCGGGATAGTAAGTCAAACCATACTGCAGTCGGCAAGTGCTCAGTTTTGCAGAATCGTCTCCGTCGAGGTCGAACGTGTCAAGGCTGTACGGGTTGTAGGCCAGAGCGTTTTGTTTCCGCGATTGCTGGAAGAAGACAAAGACATGATTTGCGTTCTTGACACCGGGGGAAATCTGCCACTGACCACCCGCGTCTCTTCGAGCGGAGCTGGGGATCAAGGTTTCCTGTAAGAAGGTGCATTTCTTTGGTTTCAGGAACTGTTCGTTCATCAGTCTTTGCCCTTCGGGCGTCATTTCCAGCTTCGGAACCCACAATTCGAACTTTTCGACCACGAGTCTTCGTCTAGTGTTGTCATTCTGGAAAATCATCTCAGTGTCGTCCTGCAATACAATTTCGAATTCCAACTGCATTGGAGGTATAAGCCTGTTCCACAGCTCTTCGAAGAACGCATAGTGTTTCAGAGGAATCACAGTTTTCACCGATCCGGCTCCTCTTGAAAGTTTGTGTCGCGCTTCGATGCCTTTGTTGGTGGCAGGGTTAGCAGGATTCGTTACAGTCGTGTTGTCTGTGTCGAGATACCAAAACTCATCCTTTGCCACACTCCTCGAATAGTCGTCGGAATACTCGAACAGCGTTTTGATAAAAATGTTCTTGTGAACACCGTTCGCCTCATAGAGTTTCTTTCGCGCGGACCGCACCGTCAGAGTTTTGATCAAGGAGAAAGAGCCGTTTACTGGCGCCGTCTCTGCCTTGTTCGCAATGTTGGCCCTGTCGGCAAGAGCTTCGAAGCGGTACTCGACGCTGAAATAAGCGTTGTACCAGTCGTGCACAACATCGCGGTCTCTCGAAAAGAACTTGTACCCCTTCTTCGTCTGGTGTTGCGCATTCCCCGGGAGCACGAGCGGCGTCTCGAGATTGATGCGCTCGTATTCCACTTTCTTGAGATTTTTCGGAGCTCTGAACCAAGCCATGCTCGTGCAAGCTCAATGTATACAACAAAGACGACTGGCCTACTGTATTCAAAGACGACTGGCCAAAATTTGGGTATGCTTCCACATCGCATCTCCCTTCTGCCCCCCTCGTCTCCCCAACAGTTGTCGAATTTGTTTTGCCCTCCTTTCTTCCATCATTGGCGGCCCCGTTTCTTTGGGCAGTTCTGCAGGTAAAATTGGTTTTCGTTCCACCGGCTTCGCAACTTTCGGGCCGATATCCAAAAGCTCGTCACGAATCACGGCCGACCCTTTGTGTATGTAGCGATATCACCCAGCCTGCGGGTCGAAAAATTTCATCCACTCACTCGGGCTGTTCATTTGACACATGCGCCAAGAGACAATATACACCAAGAAGAAATTTCAAAGCTTGGTGCCAACCTCTCGAATAATAAGACTCAAAGCCAGGTCTGTTCCATTGAGATCCAAAATGTTGTTTCTCCCATCTGTGACGCGTATTCCGATTGCGTTGATCTGGCTTCCGCCAACGAGGTGGAATTTTAAACGCCGTGGTTCCTTTTCGAAGGGAAAACTGACACTTTTGTTCACGACGGAAACGCTGAAAAAATCATCGTTCGCCACATCGTTCACCTTCCTTGTAATCAAGTCACAATGGATGAAGACCCAATCCACGCCCCTTGTTATGTTCGAGATTCTGTCTCCAATGAAACTTGTCGCGCCCGTCAAAATTTTTTGGTCAAATCCCAACAGTTCGGCGAACTTCCCAACACAGAGGTCGAGCTCGTAGTCTTTGGCCACCCCGATTTCAACTTGATAGATGGGAAAATAAAAGTACAGATTCGGCAGAAGGGTCGACGAAACCCGTGTGCACCTGCAAATACGTTGCGAGGTCAGTGTACCCATACATTCCGTCGGGGAACGTCAAAGTTTTCCAGGATTCGCCCTTCTTTCTCCATCGCAGCCGGTTGTTGTCGTACTCCGCCGCCACGTTGTACCAAGAATAGGTAATTGTGATCAGCTCGTCCAGTGCGGCTTCGTAGTTCCGCGTTGGATCGAGCTCGATCGCGGGGGTCGAAATACACCCGAAAATTGTGGGTCTTTTGGTTGTAGCGCCCCGACTCCAGCATCGCAAGCCGAGAGTCAATCAGCAGTTGGAGAGTCATCCTATATAACTCTGGCGAATTTTCCGACCCTGCTTTTTTGTGAGAAGTCTGCATTTAACAAGTTCGGAAAGCAGCTCCCCAATGTCTTTTCGCAGCTTGGACGAGGTGTTTCCTGCTTTCAACGAGCCGAGCTTCACATACAGGATGTTTATCATTTCTTCGAAGTCGTTTCCCATCCCACTCCGTTACATCCATTCTTCTTCCAGGATTTCATTTTCATCGTCGTCCTCTTCGATTTCAGGCCTCTTCCCAAGATGTCGTTGTTCCCTGTTTTGACACGGGGTGGCCTTTCTTCAAACTCTGTCTTCCCTGTTGGAACTGGCTCGCCGACAGCGGGGTTGTTCGAACGGGTGGTGGGGGTGGGGGCATTCGTGCACCGAGAATTTCATCTCTGCGCCATTTGACGTCCGCCAAAGACCAACCTTTGTATTTTCCACTTTTCACGTCTTCTTGCCCGCTTCGCTCCATCTTCGTGGCGAGGCTGCTGAGCGACCGCAAATCGTTTGATTCGTTGTATGTCTCGAGAAACTTTGTTGACGCCGGTTCCTCCCAAGTTTTGCGCAGAACCTCTTCTTCCACAGGCGGTGGGGGTGGAGGTAATTCGAATTCTTCGTCGTCGTGGACGGGTGAGGAAGGAGGTGTGGGAAGAGATGTTGGAGTCTCCGGCTGGAAATCTTGCCAGTCGAAAGGGTTGATTCGATCGAACTCCTCCATTCCGTAGTCTGGTCCCGCCACATCTTCGGGGGAAGGCGTTTTCTCCATCCGCTTCGTGATTGGTTTGAAAACCCGCTCCGCTTCGATTTCCCCCATCGCCTTCGCAAGTTTGTTTCGTTTGAAAGCTTGCCTGACCTCGTCTTCTTGTGCCTCCAGCTTGGCTTCTGCCGCGGCCCGCTCTTGCCTCTTCTGCACAGACATATGTTTTGCTCGTATACATGTACATATAGATGAAAATTCCGAACTATGATCCCGGCACTGCGAAGACGAATTGGCTGCAAGGGGACCCGTCCATGCATGAGGACATTTTCCGGATGCTGATCTGCGGCCCCAGTGGTTCCGGCAAGACAAAAATCCTGCTGCACATGTTGTACAAGCTGTTGGAGTTCGAAAAGGTTCTGCTTTTCTCGAAGAACCTTCACCAGAACAAGTAACTTGATCATACCGAACGGTTGAGGAATATTGACGATGTCAGCCATGTTTTTCACGATTGCCGTGACATACCCACATCTTTCTTTGAAAATACATCACGGCTTCAATTTGACTCAAGCAGCAACTTACACATCGACCCAAACAACTCAACCTCAAACCATCCCCGTCAATTTAGTGTTAAGATTCGGTCATATGAGTGTGGATTTGGAAACGAGATGCGTTTCCTCGAAATTTTGTTGACAATTAAATATGAAATCCCGTTAACAAGTGGATGACATGGCTCACATTGACAGCTTTCTTTGCGCATACACCTGGTGCAACTGGTGCGACAAGTGTAGCCTGGTTTGCCTTGCAAAAATCCCAAACCGAAGAGGTGCGAGCGGAAAAAACTTCGCGCAGCCATGCTTACAGCAAAACCAACTGACTCTTCGTACGATACTGTCTTCTGAAATTTTCCTGAAAAAATATACAACCATGAGGTTGCTCAAGAGGAAACCCCGACCACCTCCCCTCAACATCTTCGACTTCAACCACATTGACCCGACCCTTTTGAATGATACCTTTGAGATGTTGAAACACCTCTATGCTTTTTACCACAGGAAGCATTGGGGCTACGACAAGCTTTTCCGAATGTAACGGCGCAGAAACCTGCTTTGCAATGTGCTTGCGGGAAAGGCTGTGCTGACTGGGGCTGTCGCGGGAGGAATCACTCTCAATCCTGGCGTCATTGCCAGTCTGACCGCCTTCGGTGCTGTCGTCAAAATCGTCGCAACTGCGAAGAAATACGACAAGAAAGGGGGGAGAGAAGCCTTCGCGCGAGTGGAATACAAGAAAATTCTGGATGCCATCAGGTTTCATTTCCGGGGAGAACCTTTCGACCAGGAAGGTTTTTTGACAAGCTCAAAATGATCGATGACTTTGTTTCCGATCACTGCATGGAAATTCCTGAAAAACTTCAGGTGGAGTACACCAAACATTTCACTGCGAACTGACGACGTTCCACCACCTGTCGAAACTTTCTTTCGTCTTTTGCCGTGTCTTTGGTTGGATTTTCGTGAAAGTTGGCGAAATTCTTGCGAGAAGTTCTTTTTCGCGCGGCCAAACTTCCTCTGGAACCGCTTCAAATAAAGTAGTCGTGAAAGAAACAAACGTAATTTACCGACCTATTGTTTGGTTCGGAAAAGTTCGCGAACTCGTGGATAACATTTTCCAAAAACCCCCACCGCGTCGTGCCGCACTCTTGTCCTCCAGGCAACGTGTGGGTGTTGACGGCGTTGAAAATGTATCTTTCCAGAGTTTTGGGAATATGGGTTCGAGAGATCACAGTCCACATTTTGGGCAAACAAGTTCGAAATCTTTTGATTTTTCCACCATCTTTTTCCCACAATGTCCTTCCCTTCTTTTTTCCTCGTATGTGGTCGGTTTTTTTAAATCTCCGATCCCCTGCCAAGCTTTTTGTTTTTCTTCTTCTCCAATCTCAATTCCGAACATAGTTCGGTTTTCCTGCTGGGTATATATATATGCAAATGAATGACAAACGTTCCTTCGAAGAGCGAAGAACAGCGACTTTCGCGAATCTGTTACAGCCCGGAAGGGTATTCGAAGGGGTGGGGTGCAGCAAAGAAGTTGGCTCAAAAAGCCAGAATCCCAGAAACCGTTGCGAAGAGATGGTTGCGCAAACAGGGTATTTGGCAAATTCCCCCCCCCCCCCCCCACCTTTGAAAATTCTCGGCCGAAGCTTGATGTACCCATCCCAAACGCGGTGCACAAAGCCAGCCTGCTTTTTATGCCGCATGACAGGGTTGGGGGCAAACTTTGGAAATACGCGCTAACAGTTGTGGATGTTGCGAGCAGATACAAAGAAGCCTTCGCGGGCCGTTGCAATGGACGAAACTGCTGCAAGTCGATCCAGGACGAGAGTTTATGGGTGCTGCCTCGCAAACGATGGCAAAGCACGGCAAAGCTATTCGCCGTGGGCATCCCGAGGTACACCGCGACCAAGCAATTGTGGAGCGGTTCAACCGAACGCTTGCAGAGTGGTTGTTTCACCACCAATACGCGGTTGAGATGCGGCTGCCTGATAGGGAGCGGTCTGTGGTGTGGGTGCAGCGGCTTCCGCGAGTTATTGCTGCGATTAACGACCAAGTCACGCGGCTGATTGGGTTGAAACCTGCCAATGCGATAAGACGACGAAGGGTGTTCGCAGAACCGGCCCCGGCTCCGTACGGAAGGCCTGTCGGGAAGGAAGAAAGAAAGCTACCCCTGGGAAACGTAAAGCTTGTGGGATGTGGCTGGAGTGACAAGGATATACCTCACAAATTAATGTGATTTGGTAAGCTGAAGCCACTCTAAAGGCACTAAGGCCACATGGTAGCGGGCATTACCCCTTAAATCTACCAAAGCAAAGATTGAGCCCAAGCATTAGCAGCCATGGACAGCTGTTTCGGCCTTGTTAGGCCTCATCAGCATGGCATAGCTAATGCTCAGGCTCAAGTACCCACATATCCATAAAACGGAGTGGCTTCAGCTTACCAAATCACATTAATTTGTGAGGTATATCCTTGTCACTCCAGCCACATCCCACAAGCTTTACGTTTTTACTGCTTGATTTATGGATATGTGGGTACTTGAGCCTGAGCATTAGCTATGCCATGCTGATGAGGCCTAACAAGGCCGAAACAGCTGTCCATGGCTGCTAATGCTTGGGCTCAATCTTTGCTTTGGTAGATTTAAGGGGTAATGCCCGCTACCATGTGGCCTTAGTGCCTTTAGAGTGGCTTCAGCTTACCAAATCACATTAATTTGTGAGGTATACCCCTGGGAACGCGCGTTCGATTTCTTTTCCAACCGGGGGAGTTGGAGGGAGGCGTGCGAAGAGCCACCGATCCCTTTTGGTCTTTGCGAACTTACCCCGTTGAATGGGCAATGACCAAAGCCAACCAACCAGTTTATTATTGGATACTTGGTGGGCCAAAACGCAGCTTCGTGCGGGAAGAGTTGATGGTTGCTCCACCAAATACAGAGTTGCCTCCGACTAACCTCGCTTGAGATTCTTCGCCCATTTCTTTCTTTCATAATAGCTCGTGGGGATTATTTCGTGATACATATCACAATAATTGCCCCATGGAAAATCAAATCTGTGAATTTCTCCTTCTCGCAAACAAGACAAACAGGTCTCATGAAATTCACACCTGCATTTTGTGCAAATGACGATTTTCGTCTTCCCCGGTCTCCGTGTGCAAACAGGAATTCTGCATTGCCGCTCCATATTCCTCCGAAACTTATTTCTTCAAAAGGTGATACTCAATTGGTTCCGTGCGAATCCCGTCTGGCAGCACGTATCGCTTGTCGTAGTACGCGGAAAGCCCCAGCTTCTGTTGCCGATATGTGACCATCTCCCCCTCGTGCATTCGGAAGCCTGTGTTCTCAGCCACGTCCTTGTACCCCTCGAGTGCAGCTTGAAACCGCTCTCACCGAATTTCGTTTTCCCGCTTCGACATTCCTTTTGTAGAGAACTTTGCGTACTTTCCGTCGACATCTACGAAGTAGCACTTCGAGCAAAGCGCAATCATCCGTTCTCCCAAGCACTCAAGCTTGAACAACCCTGGCGTCCGCCCACTCCACTTGTCCCACGCCAGCCAATTCTTTTTGTCGGCCTCGAAATCCTTTCACCAATGCGGCAGCACGATGTCCTCCAACTTCTCCCCCGATATCGCCAGATAGTTGCTGTTTGTGTCCATTTACAACAACTCGAAGTCTTTGCGATCGACATATTTGTCCAGGAAGTCGTAGTAGAATTCCAGCATCCGCAGCTTTGCGAGTTGGTACACTGCGATTCCAATCTGGAAGGGGCGATAGATCATCACCTTTGGCTTTCGCGCTTCCAGCCCGAAGCATCGGCGATTTTGTCGAGACCCTCGAGGAAAGGGCTCCGCATTTTCCTGTCGATGGTCTTCTCCTCTTTCGTGTAAACCACGTTTGTTTGCCGCTCGGTTGCTTCTATCATCTTCCCATAAGAGTTTGAACATATCGGCGAGAAGCGCTTTGCTTTTGTCTGTGTCGCCGGTTCGCCTGGCTGTCGTTACTTCTTCCACGAACCACACGAAGGGTTTGGCGGCTTTGTAGTCGATTGTACAATGCACAGCTGTGATTCTTGCCCCGTGGTCGATGTACCATCGCAACAGGGGGGCGAGGAGAATTATTTTCTTCGCGGAAAGCGCACCAACCAACTTCTTTCCAACCCCACGAGACCGACCCGTTCGGGGATCTCAATGTTCACCTCTGCAAAGCCGAACCAAATTCCATTCCGGTGTCTGTACACGAAACGTCCTGGGGCTTTGGCTGGCTCTTTGTAGTGGCTTACTTTTTCTGGGCCACAAGGCATGTCTTGTGCCATTGTCGAGAGATACAACGCGTTGGCGTCGTAGCCAAGGATTTTCCGACAGAGATGAGAGTTTCGAAATTGGTGGTCTCGGATTTTTGTTTTCCCCGCTTCGTGGTACCGAGTGTAAACAATACCTGGGCCGCCGACCACTGCCCCTTTCAACATGTCGAAAGCTTCTTTCCTTGGGGTCCAAAGGTCCGTACCTTGTTCGATTGCGCCGCGAAGGATGTAGTGCAAGCTTACCCAGGGGATCGACGCCGCATCTTTAAGATGTCGATTCCTTTCTCGGTGTAGAATTCCCGCATTTTGTTCAAAGCATCCAGGCCTGGGACTACATCCAAGTTGTTGTAGTACTTCAGCCAGTCGGCGAACGTTTTCATTCCCTTCTTCTTGGTACAACTGGACAAATTGTGCGTACCATTCTTCTGTCAACACGAATTCGTTACGCAATTTGGAATACCATTCGGAATAGTGGGGAAGCCCCGGGAAATCAAGTTTTTCGGGAGAATAAAACCAGTCGCATGGAAACCACGATTTCTCCCCCTCGCATTCGAAGGCTTTCACCCATTTTTCATAGCTGGTTCCTGGGCCGATATAGTGGACAATGTCGAGAAATCGATGGTGTGGCTCGGAAAGGTACATCAACGGGTTGGCGCTTTTCCCCACTTTTATGTTTGTGTTTCTCGCGCAAAGTTGCCCCACGAACTGGTTTCGAATCAAGTTCAAATCGTATTTCCCCGAGTTGAAATCAAGGGTTGGGAATTGGTTAGACCAATCCTCGATGCGCTGGCATCGTGTGTTGGAGAGGAAATCCATGTCTGGAGGGAGAAACTTTGCTCTCACAACCTTTCGTATTTTCTCCCCTCGCTGGTGCAACTCATCCAAAAAGAGAGAGATCAATGTGGAGGGGTCTTTGCTGCAAAGGTGTGTGGGTTTTCGGTTGAACGTGTCGGCGATGGAAACAGAGATTGGGGTATGCACGTTTTCGATTGTGAGGGATGGTGTCTGTTCTTTTCGGCGGTTGCTGTCTCTGAATGCTTCAAAGTCGTAGATAATCACGTGGGGATAGCTTTCTGTGAATAGCTCACGCATGGTATTTTCTTGGAAGGGGGCCAACTTCGCAGCCCCACTTTTCCGCAACTTCGAAGTCAGCCCCGCGAAGCTTCGCTGTGCGGGCTTGGGTTCTTCTCCAGCGCTCGTCAAGTGTGTCATCCCCGTTCTCGTCAAGCGGCTCGTCTCTGCCTTCGGGAAAACATTTACGGCAGCCGTGGTATACGCAGCCGTGGAATTGGAAAATCGTTTTGGTTGTGGGATCGTACCCATCCACAAAACCTTTCTCGATACACCTCTTGCCTCCATGCCCATAAAGTGCGTGGTGGAAGTAGGTTCCTCGTTTTTATGCCTCTTTTTCCATCCAGCGACAACCGGTGTCGGAGAACCTTGTGTTCGTTAGGAAGAAAGCTTTTTCGAATGCGATTGCGGATTTTTCAACTCGTTTCGACCAACAGCGAAGTTTTGTTTCGCCGTTGTTGCACCTTCCGTTTGTGTGGCGGTGGAGATCTCCAAGTCTTGTGAATCTCTGGTTGCATTGGCCGCAGTTGTACACGTTTGTAAGTTTGGAAATATCTTGAATATAGAATGCGTGGCCTTCGTAAATTCCAATCGTCAGAATGTCTTTTAACTGGGGATTTGGATTTTGCCAGAGATGCCAGATGGGTTTGTCGTTTGTTGAATCAGGCTCGTAAACGCGAATACCAAGCCATTGGGATGGGGAGAGAAACTTGTTGAAATGTCTTTCAATGTCGTCCAATTCGTCGAGGGAGGATTTGGTTGTGTCTCTTGGGCGGTTGGGAAGATCAAGAAGGCTTCGTGCCAACTCGCGACAGACAAGTTCGCATCTATCTCGCCTTGCCCCTCGATGCACCGCCAAGCAGCGCCAAAGGCAAAGGTTGTCGTGAAAGGTGTCGAGAGAAATCATTGCGTGGTTGCCTCTTTCCAAGTTGGGCAACCAGGCTGGAAGTGGGCCAGTTCCCAGAAGAGGTTGGCGATCCAGTCTACTCGATGGAACTTTTCGAAGACCCATTTTGTGTTGGGGTGAGCAACTTGCTGCTCCAGCCTTTCTTTTTCCTTCTGCCTCAACCATTCTTCTGCGTCTGCAATGTTGCAAAACCAAGGGGATCGGGTGTTTTTGTTGTCTTTAAATTCCATTTCTGTGTTGTCTTCAATGTTGCGTAGAATGTTGGCTTTCGTGTGTCTCAAGAAGAAAGAGGTGTTGACATTGTGCCGAAGAAGTTCCATCATTTCTTTCGTGTGTTCACGATTGTCGGCGAGGTCTTGTGCTGGAACAAGCCACAAGATGTAGCGTCTTCCACTTTCTTTTTCCCAATCTTGGTATTTGAAGGGGGCAAAAGTTTCGTTTACTCGCCGTCTGGGAGGGCGCGGAATTGCCCGTCTGGGAAGGCGCGGAATTGCCCCATATGGATCTCGTCGAACAAGAACTGGGGCTGGCGGCTGTCTGCGTGGTGCCGGCACTAGCCTCTCTTCCTTCGCCAACATTGCTTCAAGCCATTCGAAAAACGTCTCCTCGTCGTGCGGCCTCTTTATGCAAGGGGTGGGAGCTGGCGGCCTCTTTTTGCGATGCGCCGGCATGGGCCGCTCCCCAAATACCGTTTCTAGATATGCCAAGATGGCGGCCTCGTCGTACAGCTCTGTTGCCTCGGTTTGCTCCGCTTTACGCGGGGTTGGTGCTGGATCGTTCTTTCGAGGGGTTGCCATTCTCCTGCGTATATATTTGCTGGAAAATTTCCTGTCGGCTTTCGCTGGGATACCTTGGTGCCCCTTTTCTCTAATTGGGTGACACAGATATGCAACAACCCCTCTTGTTCAAAAGATTGTCACACAGATATGCAAGAACCCCTCTTGTTCAATAGGGTGTCACACAGATATGCAACAATCCCTCTTGTTCAATAGGGTGTCACACAGATATGCAACACCCCATTTGTTTAATTGGCCGGATTGCAGGTGCGCAAATGCCTTGCTTGCTGGGATGGGGTTTTACGTAGTATACCGGCATCAAACGAATACTGTTGAAGCATAAAAACCGAGGAGCTCGCGCAGCGAGCGACGATGGTTTTTATGCAAAACGGCATTCGTTTGATGCCGGTATACTACTCTGCCAAGAGTGACTTTATAGATTTTACTCTGTCTAACGCCAGACGATTTTACTCGTCAAAGGTAGACCCCTTGAGAGTGAAATGGTTAATTAGTCATAGTTATATCAAGGAAGGTGAGGCAGCTCTCGCAAACTGAAAACATAAATTAAAGGCTAGGCATTGTGAGGAATCGCTTTACATCTAAAACTAGTCGGTACTCTATAATTGCTGTACAAAGGTTCATGCATGTTCCCTAAAACCATCTATTCTTACGCAATTTTCTCGAAGCATAGATAAAATAATAGATAAACGCATGTAGTTCATAAACAACATCCATGCACCAGGATTTGATTTTATTAACAAGTCCATGGTTTTCCATTATCAGAGAGAAACGTGTGGTCCGACGATATTGTAAAAGCAGATACATGATTTTTTTTCTCTTCTTTCAAAGTAGGCACTAATTAGTTGAATTAGTAATTAAATTTAGGGTTGGGGTTAGGGTTAGGGTTAGGGTTGGGGTTAGAGTTACATCGACCCTGGGACTTAGGGACTGCGGGACTGCGAGAGCACTCGTTTTACTCACTTACATTTAAGTATCAATCGACTCTGGGACTGCGGGAGCACTCGTTTTACCCACATTTAAGTATCCATCGACTCTGGGACTGCGGGACTGTGGGAGCACTCGTTTTACTAACTTACATTTAAGTATCCAGTGACTCAGGGACTGCGTGACTGCGGGAACACTCATTTTACTCACTTAGATTTAACTATCCATCGACTCTGGGACTGCGGGACTACGGGAGCACTCGTTTTTCTATTAAGGTACTTGTGGGCCGGGTATTCTGCAATCGTTCCATGTATAAACTTATCTTTTTGCACCGAAACATGTCTGTTCAACTGAAAATTGTCGTTTGGTATCAAAACCTATTGTGATTTTCGTGCTGTCCAGCGAGACCTTTTGGTAAGTTTGACGTATCAGTTGTACTTGTCGATACCATACCCTTGTTAATCATTTTTTTAGTTTAGGTGTACATGTAAGCCCTCCCTCCCCCCGTATTTAAAATATATGTTGAACTAATGATTAAAAAAACGAATTAAAGGTGTGATATTAACATCTTACTTGGACAATGCCTTCTGTTGCAAGCTCGTGATTCAGAATTGCTGCCTGTGCAGGAAGCGCCACCATTTCGAGGAGGTGGATTGGAGCAGGAGCGTGAGCGTGTTTGTGACCCTGCTGTACCACACGTCACACTGCATCTTCCCCAGCTGCTCCAATGTGACCATCCGCCATTAACTGGATTTTAAAGAAGTTAATACATAATTTTCTCAAGCTGTATCCCGTTTCAACTTTTAAAAGTAAAACAATTGTGAGTATTTGAGTAATAACCGGGAAAAGTTGAATTACCTATTGTTGCCAAGAATAAAACAAAAAATAATAATAATAATAATAATAATAATAAACCAAAGGCTATTTCAGTTATTTGCGATCTCGTCTTCGATGAATACGTGTCTGTCTGCATCTGAGCCGTAAAGTAGACCATATTAAATTTTTCTCCCAAAACAAAAGTGTTGCTTGAAAAAATGGGGTTTTGGTAAAAAAAAAAAAAAAAAAAAAGCTCTGCCAGTTACTGTGTTTGTTATGATTCAGTGTACCGACTTAAAGCGACGTTCTACGTTGTGTCAGTCATTGATGATGTGACATATTGTATGCAGGACAACACGCGGGGCTCATGTGCCGGGGGATTTAACCCTTAAACTGGCAATCTGACGGATTCTTCCGCTAGACAGGGTACCGTTTTCAAGCTTGGGCACGTTCTCGTATTTTGGCCTGTTTATGATGTCAACCAGGCACTGTTTTAGGACTCAAGAGCCAATGAACTGAGGATAACTTTCGTTTACCTTTCAATATCATTGTTTGTTTTGAGCAAAGCAAAAATGCCCGTTTATGCGCCTTGGAGCAAAGCTACAAATCACACATCTTTGCTTTCAATTATTTCATTTAAAATCTCCTTTTGAAAGCAAAATTCTCTACTGACGAACGTTCAGGGATATCCAGCAGAATTGCTTAAACCTAAAATTAGAGATTCCAGGAAAAATTACCCGTTTTTTTCTCACATTTAATCCAAATTAGAAAGCATTTTAATCTTTTGGATTCATCCCTAATCTTAAAACACCGATTACACGTTAGCAATTACATATTATAGGGAGCTTAAGCAACGACAACGGCAACGGCAACGAAAACGTTACAAAACAATAGGTTACATGGGCAAAGATAATCGCTCTTCACGTGCGCTTTACATTTTGGTACATTTCGTTGCCGTCCTCTGCAAAACAACAACGTGAAATAACCAAGTTTTATGTTTTCTCGAGAATGTGAGCCCATGACGACAAATTTATCTTTCTTTTTCCTGACTTTGACGCAGTTCGTAGTAATTTAACCCCTGGCGAATTCGCCAGTATTTGTTCCCGTTAGACAAATAGGAATGATCGCGAAAGAATTGCAAAAGCGACAAGTTATATTTTGAAATGACGTTTTCGTTGCCTTTGCCGTCGTCGTTGCTTAAGCTCCCTATTATCATATGACCCGCACGGCCCCGCACGCGCTTTCATTGAGAAACTATTTCGAAAATTCCCGTATGAGGGCCTACGCCTCAGCGTGAGCAGGGCCGGAAAAAGTCGTACGGCCCGAGCGATACGAATTTCGAGGATTTCATCGCGTCTAGCCATGTAAATTGATTTTGCAAGCAGAAAACAAATACAAACAAAGATCAATTTTCTGTGCAAATTTGTGGATGTTTTGTAAAAACGTCATCTTCTACGTCCTCATGAAGAGTCTTAAGAGGTCTTATGACAAAACACTTATTGACTAAGTCAGGTCGGGACGGACGGGAAAATATTTGGCTCTCGGTCATGGCGCACGGACTTCGCTGCGCTCGGTCCGCCCGCCATGACCTCGAGCCAAATATTTTCCCATCCGGCCCTCCCACTCAGTCAATAAGTACATAATATTTAGCACTTTTTAGCTCCGTTAATTAATGGTATTTCCTATTTTGAGTTTATCGTAGTTCATTAGTACCTTTTTAGCATTTTTTGTTGTTTCCGCGTCAAGTTCCGTAATCACTTCTATTATTTTTGGTGTAAATCCGCTTTCAGTCTGTTACGTAACACGTTGTAAAGATCTATTTAAGTATTCCGTTTGTAAGCCACCATCTGTAAATTGATGAAGGTCGAGAGACCGGAACGTTTTTAGCTATATTTTTGCTTTTTAAACAGTGCCAAAAGTGGTCCATTTTGGTAATTTTTTTAACCAGTTCTTACAATTTTTTTTTACCAAATTCGGACTATGAACCCACAGTGAACTCACAGGCGATCTTGCGTTGGCCCAGTCGCGATGTGCACGTTTTATGCTTGCGTTATACCGGTTTACAAGGACGACGCAAGGACGCAAGCATAAGCAGAAGCACAGGAGAAAGGAACGATTTCTATTCTTTTGTGCTTGTGCCTGTGATTGCATCTTTGCATCACAGGTTAACGCCGGAATAACACAAGCACAAACACAAGTTCAAACGTAGAAAAGAGGTCACAACTTGAAAATTGGTAAAAGCAATTTACACGAGCACATTTAAAGGCCACGAATATAATCAGCGAAGAAATCAATCACCATCTGATTTATACCCCATTTTCCACATGGAAAAGAAATTAATACGTGAAAATAGCCATTTTTCACTCGGAAGAGTAAGGAATGGACAAAAGCAATAATTAGAATAGGCCAAGTTATACTCAATTTTGTCTTATTTTTCTGTAAACAAAGGCTCTGGCAAAGATCATTCATCAAATATTTATAATGATGACTTTCCAACACCACAGAAATTTTCTCTTTTGACTGATATCATGTAAGAGCTTTTCAGTAACGTTAAATAAATAAATAAATAAATAAAAGTAATTTACAGGAGCGCATTGAGTGAAAAAACGAAGACACTTCCCACCTGCTGCTTTTTCCCGTTTTTAACATGGAAGAGAAAGGAAAACACAAAATCAATAATCAGAATAATCATAGTTAGACTTTATTTCGTTTTATTAAACTCTAACGATTACTTAATGTGTATAACTTGCCATCAGTTCTTCCACAGAAATATTTCCTTTTTTGTCCTGTTATTTTAGGACAATCTTCAATAATTTGATAATATAGGTGATAAAAGAAATTTAAAAGACCTCATTTAAAAGCAGTTTATGTACTAAGTGAAAAACAAGGACAATTACGGCCTGATTTTTCCCATTTTTCATATGGAAAAGAAAGGAAAGGACAAAGTCAGTAATTACAATAGGCCAAGTTATCCTTCATGTTATCGTATCTATCTCTAACCAAAGACGTTGGTAAAGAACAATCATAACATATTTATAAAGATTATTTAATGTGTATAGCTTGCCATCAATCCACAGAAATGTTTCCTTTTTACTCATATTATTTTAAGACCACATTTAGAACGATGCTTATGATCTGATTTTTCCCCATTTTTGAAATGGAAGAAAAAGGTATAGATACAATCAGTAATTAGTATATGCCAAGTTATGCTTCGTGTTATCTTATTTATTGGTAAGCAAAGACATTGGGAATGAAGAAGCATCCCATATTTATAAGGTTTACTTAAAAGGAAACAAGGGTCTAGAAAAATTTCACCAAAAATGAAAGTTCATAAGGTGAAATAATTGATACTAACATCAATCTGACCTGGCATAAATTTCTTTGCCGGTAATCGAGGAAAAAATGATATTTTCTTCCCGTGAGCCGCCATCTTTGTTTCTGAGATGGAGACGAGGCTAAACGTCACATTAGACAAGGAGAAGATAGCTTGAGAAGATCTAAAAAGTGATATATAGATAGCGAGAACGATTCGATTCTTGAGCTTGATATCTCCGTTCAAATGTTGCAATACACCCGTTTATGTTTGAACCACAAAACGACTCGTCCTCAGAAGAAGTTGACTTCAGCATGGCTCAAGGTCAACAAGAAACAGAAGAAACCGTTACCATTCCATCGATCGCGCCTTGCCCGATCACGAATAGTGCATCTGCGGCAATTGCCAGGTTATGTCTACAGAAAACGAAAGCATTTGCTGGCAGAAGATGGCCGTTCTGGGCGACCGACTTTAAAAAGTCAACTATTCCAATAACCGAACGCGCAGGGATTATAAATTCGCACAATATGCTCGCCAGGCGTGCAGGCGCACTTTTACTAGTACTGGGATAATTGCTGTCCATTTATCCAGGAACGCTGCACAGATAAATAACAGAACAAGAGTCCTTTCAACTTGTCTGTTTGTTAGCGGATTTTTTAAGGACTGCTTTTGCCGGACTTTATCATGTGCGCGGTGATCCACTAGAAGGTCCCCACAGAATACGCCGTTAAGGGTTTACAAATGAGTAATTTCGTGATGTATAAATCAACTTAAGCAATGCCCACAAATAAATTCCTAGTTTACCACACTACCAACTGAACCAAGAGAAAAAAATTTTGCTTATTTAAGAGACTTTTAAGAGCAATATATGCTTCACGCGCTTGATTTTGTGAACATTTCCTTCCGAGAGCGCGCTGCTTTGCACAGGTTAGAATACTATAATCTGGACTTCGCTACGGGAGCTCCAATGTCTTGTTTAACAGATGTTCATTTCGTGGAACGATTTTTGGTTCCAGTCATTTGTTGCCGATGGAACTCAGGCACTTGAAGTCAGGCTGCATAGTATTCCTGGTCTCGCATACAAATGCGCAATTAGTAAATTGCGAGACTAACTATGTACAAACACGAGAGAGTAATTGTGGAAGTCAAAACCTATCACCGCGGGTGCCACAAGTTTATTTCTCTACTTGAAAAAGTGTAAACAAGGTTAATTTCATTCAATGCATGCAAGTAACTAAGATGGAAATGAATAAACGAATCCTCAAGGCTTATAACCCTTTGGGATTATCAAATCATCATTTTCTGAAATTATTATTTCAGAAGCAAGAGATTAGCTGCCTACCGACAGTTCAGGTGTAGGAAATACAACTGTACAACAGCCTCCGAAAGGGGAATAGACGTGTGATTCCTTCTTGCGTTGTCTCGGCAATCCAAAATGAATGCCCAGAAGAAAGTGGTAATAATACAGGCTTTAAAGATGCGATGCCAAGGGGAATGATTCAATGCCTGGATAATAATGTGCAACACTGACTAGAACCTGCGTGTCTATAAAAAATAAATGAAACCGACGGGAACTTAAGTCCCTTAAAGCTCCCTTCTTTGAAAATAGAAGGAAATTCTAGAGTACATACTAAAGGCATTATTTATGTATTGCGAGCTAAAAATGGAAGGGGCAGCTTCATCAAATTAGCTGTGAAATGGTGGCTTCCTTCCACTCACAGTTCTTCCGAGAAGCTGTGCCTGTAAGGTAATAAACAAGGGACGATTAAATTTATTGTGAATAGTATATGAAATAAATCATGTATGAACTGCGGAAATGAAATCAAATGAAGAATAATCCTAGCATTTGTAAACGCAATTTATGCAATTGCGAAAAGAAGCCTGAAAAATAATTTGGACTTTAACGGGGTTTGAGCCCGTGACCTCGCGATACCGGTACGATGCTCTAACCAACTGAGCTATAAAGCCACTGACGTTGGGAGCAGGTCAATTGTGGGTTCATATATTCCCGTAAAAGAAATGAATGTGAATGATATGTGAAATAAATCATATATATGAACTGTGGCAATGAAATGAAATGGAGAATGAATCTCGCAGTTGTGAACGCAGTTTATGCAATTGCGAAAAGAAGAACGTATGAACCCACAATTGACCTGACCCCAACGTCACTTGCTTCATAGCTCAGTTGGTTAAAGCATCGCAACGGTATCGCTAGGTCACGGGTTAAAACCCCGCTGAAGTCCTCTATTTTTTTTTTTTTCCAGGCTTCTTTTCCAATTGTATAAATTGCGTTCACAACTGCGAGGATCAATCTTCATTTGATTTCATTTCCGCAGTTCATATATGACTTATTTCATATATCATTCAAACTTATTTCTTTCACAGGGACATATGTACCCACAATTGACCTGCTCCCAACGTCAGTAACTTCATTGCTCATTTTGTTAGAGCATCGCACCGGTATCGCGAGGTCACGGGTTCAAACCCCGTTGAAGTCCTCAAAATTGTAATTTATTTTTCAGGCTTCTTTTCGGAATTGCATAAATTGCGTTCACAACTGTGAGGATCATTCTTCATGTGATTTCATTTCCGCAGTTCATATATGATTTATTTTATATATCATTCACACTAATTTCTTTAACGGAAACATATAAACGCACAATTGACCTGCTCCCAATGTCAGTGGCTTCATAGCTCAGTTGTTTATAGCATCGCACCGGTATCGCGAGGTCACGGGTTCAAATCTCGTTAAGTCTTAAATTTTTTTTAGGCTTCTTTTGGCAATGGCATAAATTGCGTTCACAACTGCAAGGATAATTCTTCATTTGATTAAATTTATCATTACGCACCCCACCAAACGAGGCAGGCTATGACCTCATGGTACAGTCCTGGCATGAAATTAAAATGGCTATCGCTGTGAATTCAGATAATTATTTTGTAACTGTATATTACGATAAAATATACGGCCACAGGCATTGTATGCCGGTATGCTTTCTTGACAAATGCACGGCTAGTGCTATGAGTTCGTGTGTCCAAAAAATGGAGAAAACCGTTCACTATAGAAAAGAAAATAGAAGAGGAAAGCGAGCAACTCCATAGCAAGCACATTTTTAATAAAGGCAGCAAATACTAATGAACACAATCTCACGTACCTGAAGATCGCACGTGTATTCCTGTGATGCAACATGTTGAATTGGTCGGATCAGCGAAAGCAGTTCAAGGTTTACGGTAATTTACACCCAAGTTTTTAGTTTTGCAACCCACGATTTTCGCATTCTTTCATACGAAGGTAGTACATGAGGTAGTGCATTTGTATGAGTTGTTACAGCAAACAACAATACATTGCATCAAACTGACTCTATCTTTACAGAAATCCTCTGTTTGAAAAAGATCAGCTTGTCTAATGCTACGTCACAGCCTCGATATCATTTTTGTGTTCCAAGATGGCGGCCGTGTCCTCTCAAAAGCGGTAATTTAGCGCGATTTCAAAGTCATCTGAATATGAGTCAGAACGGCGCTTAACCAAACGAATGCAAAATTGGAATCCCGTGAAAATGGCCTTTCATTTAAGACGATTTTTTTTAATACCCTTGCTTCCCTTAAATGTGCATAACATGCCACCACTTCTTCTACAGACATGTTTCCTTTTTTCTCATAATATTTTAAGACCGTTCAACCATTCAAGTTCTACTTCAACTGGTCTTTCCTCACGCTTAACAAAAACATAATGAATGGAAAAACAAAGATAGACATTTACGGTCTGAGTTTTCGCCATTTCTTCACATGGATGAGGAACGAAAAGACAACATCAGTAATCAGAATATGGCAAGTTATGCTTCAACTGATCTTACCTAACTCTAAACAAAAACATAATGAGTGGAAAAACAAAGAAAGACACTTACGGCCTGATTTTTCGCCATTTGTTCAGATGAATGAGGAAGGAATAGACAAAATCAGTAATCAGAATAAAACAAGTTATGCTTCAACTGGTCTTACCTAACTCTAAACAAAAACATAATGAGTGAAAAACCAAAGAAAGACACTTACAAACTGATTGTTCGCCATTTTTTCACATGGATGAGGAACGAAAAGACAACATCAGTAATCAGAATAAAAGAAGTTATGCTTCAACTGATCTTACCTAACTCTAAAGAAAAACATAATGAGTGGAAAAACGAAGAAAGACACTTACTTCCTGATTTTTCGCCATTTTTTCACATGGATGAGGAACGAAAAGCCAACATCAGTAATCAGAATTAAACAAGTTATGCTTCAACTGGTCTTACCTAACTCTAAACAAAAACATTATGAGTGGTAAAAAAAAAGAAAGACACTTACTGTCTGATTTTCGCCATTTTTTCACATGGATGAGGAAGGAAAAGACAACATCAGTAATCAGAATAAGGCAAGTTATGCTTCAACTGGTCTTAGCTAACTCTAAACAAAAACGTAATGAGTGAAAAACCAAAGAAAGACACTTACACACTGATTTTTCGCCATTTTTTCACATGGATGAGGAAGGAAAAGACAACATCAGTAATCAGAATAAAAGAAGTTATGCTTCAACTGATCTTACCTAACTCTAAACAAAAACATAATGAGTGGAAAAACGAAAAAAGACACTTACTTCCTGATTTTTCGCCATTTTTTCACATGGATGAGGAAGGAAAAGACAACATCAGTAATCAGAATTAAACAAGTTATGCTTCAACTGGTCTTACCTAACTCTAAACAAAAACATTATGAGTGGAAAAAAAAAGAAAGACACTTACTGTCTGATTTTCGCCATTTTTTCACATGGATGAGGAAGGAAAAGACAACATCAGTTATCAGGATAAGGCAAGTTATGCTTCAACTGGTCTAACCTAACTCTAAACAAAAACATAATGAGTCAAAAAAGAAAGAAAGACACTTACAGCCTGATTTTTCGCCATTTTTTCACATGGATTAGGAACGAAAAGACAACATCAGTAATCAGAATAAGGCAAGTTATGCTTCAACTGGTCTTACCTAACTCTAAACAAAAACATAATGAGTGGAAAAACGAAGAAAGACACTTACAGCCTGATTTTTCGCCATTTTTTTACATGGATAAGGAAGGAAGAGACAACATCAGTTATCAGGATAAGGCAAGTTATGCTTCAACTGGTCTTACCTAACTCTAAACAAAAACACAACGAGTGGAAAGACAAACAAAGACACTTACGGCCTGATTTTTCGCCATTTGTTCAGATGAATGAGGAAGGAAAAGACAAAATCAGTAATCAGAATAAAACAAGTTATGCTTCAACTGGTCTTACCTAACTCTAAACAAAAACATAATGAGTGAAAAACCAAAGAAAGACACTTACAAATTGATTTTTCGCCATTTTTTCACATCGATGAGAAAGGAAAAGACAACATTAGTAATCAGGATAAGACAAGTTATGCTTCAACTGGTCTAACTTAACTCTAAACAAAAACATAATGAGTGGAAAAACAAAGAAAGACTCTTACTTCCTGATTTTTCGCCATTTGTTCACATGGATGAGGAACGAAAAGACAACATCAGTAATCAGAATAAGGCAAGTTATGCTTCAACTGGTCTTACCTAACTCTGAACAAAATCATAATGAGTGAAAAACCAAAGAAAGACACTTACTGTCTGATTTTTCGCCATTTGTTCACATGGATGAGGAAGGAAAAGACAACATCAGTAATCAGAATAAAACAAGTTATGCTTCAACTGGTCTTAGCTAACTCTAAACAAAAACATAATAAGTGGAAAAACGAAGAAAGACACTTACTTCCTGACTTTTCGCCATTTGTTCACATGGATGAGGAACGAAAAGACAACATCAGTAATCAGGATAAGGCAAGTTATGCTTCAACTGGTCTTACCTAACTCTAAACAAAAACATTATGAGTGCAAAAAAAAGAAAGACACTTACTGTCTGATTTTTCGCCATTTTTTCACATGGATGAGGAAGGAAAAGACAACATCAGTAATCAGAATTAAACAAGTTATGCTTTAACTGGTCTTCCCTAACTCTAAACAAAAACATTATGAGTGCAAAAAAAAGGAAGACACTTACTGTCTGATTTTTCGCCATTTTTTCACATGGATGAGGAAGGAAAAGACAACATCAGTTATCAGGATAACGCAAGTTATGCTTCAACTGGTCTAACCTAACTCTAAATAAAAACATAATGAGTGGAAAAACAAAGAAAGACACTTACAGGAAAAGACAACATCAGTTATCAGAATAAGGCAAGTTATGCTTCAACTGGTCTTACCTAACTCTAAACAAAAACATTATGAGTGGAAAAAAAAAGAAAGACACTTACAGTCTGATTTTTCGCCATTTTTTCACATGGATGAGGAAGGAAAAGACAACATCAGTTAGAAGGATAAGGCAAGTTATGCTTCAACTGGTCTAACCTAACTCTAAACAAAAACATAATGAGTGGAAAAACAAAGAAAGACACTTACAGCCTGATTTTTCACCATTTTTTTCACATGGATGAGGAACGAAAAGACAACACCAGTAATCAGAATAAGGCACGTTATGCTTCAACTGGTGTAACCTAAGTCTAAACAAAAACATAATGAGTGGAAAAACGAAGAAAGACACTTACAGCCTGATTTTTCGCCATTTTTTCACATGGATGAGGAAGGAAAAGACAACATCAGTAATCAGAATAAGGCAAGTTATGCTTCAACTGGTCTTACCTAACTCTAAACAAAAACATAACGAGTGGAAAAACGAAGAAAGACACTTACGGCCTGATTTTTCGCCTTTTTATCACATGGATGAGGAAGGAAAAGACAACGTCATTAATCACAATAAGGCAAGTTATGCTTCAACTGGTCTTACCTAACTCTAAACAAAAACATAACGAGTGGAAAAACAAAGATAGACACTTAAGGCCCGGCTACACGTTCAAACGTCAGAAGAACAGGTCCCAACATTGTTGTAAGAACGCTTCTAACAATGTTGGATATGCATATAACATTGTTGGAAAACGTCGATTCGGCGGTCTGACTTTAACAATTTCCTCCTCTCCCAATAGGCTTTCGGATTGGAGACTGGGCCTGTAACTCTGATTGCTCTTTTGCAATACAATATTGTTGAAAGGGCGGCTACACGCTTCAACATTTGTTGTATGTTGGAGAAAATGTTTGATCGAAATCAAAACATTCTTCCAACAAAAAATGTTGAACAAACGTCATCAAACATGCATGCTACACGTTCTAACATTGTTCATCCAACAAATGTTTTATAACAATGTTTGAACGTGTAGCCGGGGCTTTACGGCCTGATTTTTCGTCGTTTTTTCACATGGATGAGGAAGGAAAAGACAACATCAGTAATCAGAATATTGCAAGTTATGCTTCAACTGGTCTTACCTAACTCTAAACAAAAACATAATGAGTGGAAAAACAAAGAAAGACACTTACTGTCTGATTTTTCGCCATTTTTTCACATGGATAAGGAAGGAAAAGACAACATCAGTAATCAGAATAAGGCAAGTTATGCTTCAACTGGTCTTACCTAACTCTAAACAAAAACATAACGAGTGGAAAAACGAAGAAAGACACTTACGGCCTGATTTTTCGCCTTTTTATCACATGGATGAGGAAGGAAAAGACAACGTCATTAATCACAATAAGGCAAGTTATGCTTCAACTGGTCTTACCTAACTCTAAACAAAAACATAACGAGTGGAAAAACAAAGATAGACACTTAAGGCCCGGCTACACGTTCAAACGTCAGAAGAACAGGTCCCAACATTGTTGTAAGAACGCTTCTAACAATGTTGGATATGCATATAACATTGTTGGAAAACGTCGATTCGGCGGTCTGACTTTAACAATTTCCTCCTCTCCCAATAGGCTTTCGGATTGGAGACTGGGCCTGTAACTCTGATTGCTCTTTTGCAATACAATATTGTTGAAAGGGCGGCTACACGCTTCAACATTTGTTGTATGTTGGAGAAAATGTTTGATCGAAATCAAAACATTCTTCCAACAAAAAATGTTGAACAAACGTCATCAAACATGCATGCTACACGTTCTAACATTGTTCATCCAACAAATGTTTTATAACAATGTTTGAACGTGTAGCCGGGGCTTTACGGCCTGATTTTTCGTCGTTTTTTCACATGGATGAGGAAGGAAAAGACAACATCAGTAATCAGAATATTGCAAGTTATGCTTCAACTGGTCTTACCTAACTCTAAACAAAAACATAATGAGTGGAAAAACAAAGAAAGACACTTACTGTCTGATTTTTCGCCATTTTTTCACATGGATAAGGAAGGAAAAGACAACATCAGTAATCAGAATAAGGCAAGTTATGCTTCAACTGGTCTTACCTAACTCTAAACAAAAACATAACGAGTGGAAAAACAAAGAAAGACACTTACGGCCTGATTTTTCGCCATTTTTTCACATGGATGAGGAAGGAAAAGACAAAATCAGTAATCAGAATATTTCAAGTCATGCTCCAACTGGTCTTACCTAACTCTAAACAAAAACATAACGAGTGGAAAAACAAAGAAAGACACTTACGGCCTGATTTTTCGCCATTTTTTCACATGGATGAGGAAGGAAAAGACAAAATCAGTAATCAGAATATTTCAAGTTATGCTCCAACTGGTCTTACCTAACTCTAAACAAAAACATAATGAGTGAAAAAACAAAGAAAGACACTTACGGCCTGATTTTTCGCCATTTTTTCACATGGATGAGGAAGGAAAAGACAAAATCAGTAATCAGAATATTTCAAGTTATGCTCCAACTGGTCTTACCTAACTCTAAACAAAAACATAATGAGTGAAAAAACAAAGAAAGACACTTACTGACTGATTTTTCCCCATTTGTTTTGCACAAGTATGAAGAAGGCAAATAAGGAATCAGTAATCAGAATAAGGTAAGTTGTGCTTCAACTGGTCTTATCTAACTCTAAACAAAACCATAATGAGTGAAAAAAAGAAAGACGCGTACGGTCTGATTTTGATGTTAAGAGCGACTTGCTGTATCGGTCACCTATACCTATGCAAGATAGATTTCGATTTTCTGAAAAATTTCCAGGAAGAAGGTTTTTACTAACTTGTTTTAAAACTGTAACTTTGAGGTTGTTTGGATTTTTATTTTCTTCTCCAGACGGCCTTTTGTATTTTGCCCCTAAAAGAGCAAAACTCACCCCGAAATTACACTTTTTGCGAACGCTAGCAAGCCAAATTATTGCGCGTAGCTGAAAAAGCTAACCCATGTTATTAAAATATAATGTTTTAGTACTTATTTTGTGTTGTCAGATCCACATTTAATACGAACCTGAATTTTTAACAAATTTTCAAAATTATACGCTACGGTGATGTCGCGTCACATCCAAATTTAGGTCAAATTCATGGACCAAAAAGTCAATCTGGTACATGGATTTACCTCCCAAAACTATTTTTCTGGATAAACATATCACTTCATTTTGCTTTTTATCGCAAATCTAGCTTGGGTCAATAAAACGCAAAAATTTGGCAGCGTCTTGAAACCAGGCACTTGAGCTAATCGCTTGAAATTTTGACCTTTCACGCCGCGATTATTATCTCGAACATTGACCCTGAAATGTTCGCCTGTGGGTCTTAATTCCGGTGAAATAGTTGTTTTTAGCCTCCAGATATCAGCTATTGCAATTTAAAGACAGTTTCAAGCCGCAAACGAGTATATTTAGCAAAGGCTTATTTTAAACAATTAAGCCTAAACATTTGGTGGTTAGCGAGGACAGACAATGCACGCAACAAAATGTCGATTTATAAATCGTTATCGAGAATCATCTTTAGGAAAACTAGAAGAATAAATAGTTGAATAACTACTTGGAGTTATTTCTTACATTAATCTCGCCTATCTTGATAAGGAATGGTAACATTGCTGCTGACGTCTTTAAGCTACGTTTTGGTTTTCGTTCGGTTATCGTCAGTCGGTGTCGGCATTACAATTACATTTTCACAACCTCCGTGTTGACCCGCCAATTCTGTTAAGTACTATTATAATAGTTCCTAGTGACTGGTGAATCCCCGCTAGACAGTTGAACCTCTTGAACGCTACACATGGGTGAGATATCTATTATTTCTGGGTGTAACAAAAAATAAATACTTGGAGTTATTTCTTACCTTAATCTCGCCTATCTTTATAAGAAATGGTAACATTGCTGCGTCTTCATAGCTTGTTCGAAACACTCTCAGCGGCCAGGCTACAAACAAAACCACGGTACAAGGAATGCTAAGGTCGCGTGAGAGCGTACAAATTCTTACTGTTTGTTTGGTTGTTTGTTTTTTGCAATTGATTGTTTTGTTGCTGTTTTTTTTTCTTTCAACAAGCTCATTGTCTCGGGATAACGGGTGTGCGCAGAATTGCGGTGCACGTGTTTTGGAGCTATCTTGTTTTAGCGCGATTAATATTTTCTTGTAGAAAGCGTTGTATGCTTTGGGCTTTCAAATTAACGTCGGATTTGGTTTTACTTGTATACAACATACGTAACCGGAGAATCCTGCGTTTATATTAAAGTTAAAAATTGTAATTTAATGGCTTCATGTGGTTTTGCCACACTTGTGGGGAGAAATTCTCAAGTGAACTCCTTACGTACCCAAATGAAGGGTGTGTCAAAATGTACCAGAGGCATTCCGGTTTGGAAAAGCACCTATTGTTTAGTCAGTGCAAGATGTTGCATGAGAGATGCACTCTGTTGGACTTGGCTAAAAAGAAATACCAGGCCCTTTTAGTCGAAGGCTCGAGTGAAGCAGTCTTGACAGTGCTTGAACAAGGAGACATCTCAGTAAGCGCCAACACTTTACCCGAGGGGTGGGCCTTGAAGACAACCAAAAAGTTCACTCTATTCAGTGATACCCAGTAGAAATACTTGGAGGAAAAATTTAACCTTGGCCAGGCAGCAGGCCAGAAAGGAGGATCCCATTAATGTAGCCCGAGACATGAGATTTGCCAAGAAGAAGGATGGCTCGATGCTGTTCAAGAGAGACGAATATCTCGCCACGCAGCAAGTGCAGTCTTCTTTTTTTCTTTTAGAATGGCGGCGAAATGTCGTTATTATCAAGGTGATCTTTCAGTGCCAGATATCACGGTGGCAGAAGAGCAGCAGCAAATACCATACTTCAAGAAGTACAATTGCTGCATCCAATTGTATATGACAACCTAGACAGGGGAGGGGGGATTTACGTATGTGTGTATGTGTTTTGGTCTGAAATAGGGTATCAATTTTGACCATTTTGGTCTGAAATAGGGTATGGTTTGTGCACTCTAGTCTTGAATTTGGTATGTCTTTTTAGAAGAAGCTACTTCTTCATCTTTAGCCGATAAGACCGTCAACAAAAGCCCTTCTTTTTTGTCTTTTAATTATGTTTATGCCAACTGTGTACGTGAAATAGGTCTGAAATAAGGTAGGGAAAATCGCAGATTTTGGTCTGAAATAGGGTAAGGGTTTCAGGAAGCGGGCCGCACACCCCCACTCAATTTTTTTCTGAGAGTACCCCCCCCCCCCTCCCCCACCCCGGAACCTAGACACCTGTGCCCTGCACAAAGAAAAGCGGCTGAAGTAGCTCAGCATTGCTATGCTTCGTATTGTATTGGCAACTACTTTGACTTAGCAACGGAAGGCGGTTTTAATAACAAACGCAAGGCAGAACACATAGATGCTTCAAGTGGACTTGTTTCAGCTTGCGATTGTAATGAGTAAAAGAGAAATGGAAATATGTAAACCACATGCACCCATATTGTTTCGATGTATTAGTGGCAAAGGAACATCTAACTAGCTCGTGGAGTATAGGGCGGGATAATAATTCGCAAATGAAATGATCTGAACCTGGCCGAGCTGAGAGAGTAACATCTAATGAGAACGGGCCCCCCACTAGCCTTCTAATTTCTAGCCTCCGGAGCACGCGTAAAACTGGGCAGTGGGGGAGCTTTCCGCTAATGGAAGCTCAGAACGGGACACTGGTTTTCGCCTCCCCTCCACCTCCCTTCCCCGTTTACGCCTGCAATGCAGACTAATCAATTCTTTCCACCCAATACCCCACTTAACATATGTTTCAGAGAATAACGTAGGGCTCATGTTTTACTCACTTTTAGTATGATAAACAGGTCGGTCACAAAAGTCTCAACAGTTTAGACAAGAAACTGTGTTTGCAAATGAAAGAGAGCAGAACGTGTTGTGTTAATAGGTTTTACATTCATCATGTAAAATGAGACAGAAATACCTTAATAGGTGTTTTTATAGGTATTCTGAAGAACTTTAGCCGTGGAACCTGGGCGTGGGGTGGGGGAATTTGGAAGAATTTATCAAAGGAACTGAAACTATTAAATCATATAATATATATATATTTTTTTAGTATAATAATTTGTGTCTAAAATCGAAGTAATCTAGAACGTTCATTACCAGGTCTACTACAATTAATATAATCAGTATGTGTAGGAGCAATACCAATAAGCCCTTGGTAAGAACCATTTGTAAATGTTACACCCAGAAATAATAGATATCTCACCCATGTGTAGCTTTCAAGAGGTTCAACTGTCTAGCGGGGATTCACCAGTCACTAGGAACTATTATAATAGTACTTAACAGAATTGGCGGGTCAACACGGAGGTTGTGAAAATGTAATTGTAATGCCGACACCGACTGATGATAACCGAAAACCAAAACCAAAACGAATCGAATCATCCATTAGCTTGGGTACCCTGTGTCAATGGTTAATATGTAATCCGAGTGCTTCGTCACGCCACGAAAAGTAGCTTAAAGACGTCAGCAGCAATGTTACCATTCCTTATCAAGATAGGCGAGATTAATGTAAGAAATAACTCCAAGTAGTTATTCAACTATTTATTCTTCTAGTTTTCCTAAAGATGATTCTCGATAACGATTTATAAATCGACATTTTGTTGCGTGCATTGTCTGTGCTCGCCAACCGCCAAATGTTTAGGCTTAATTATTCAAAATAAGCCTTTGCTAAATATACTCGTTTGCGGCTAGAAACTGTCTTTAAATTGCAATAGCTGATATCTGGAGGCTAAAACCAACTATTTCACCGGAATTAAGACCCACAGGCGAACATTTCAGGGTCAATGTTCGAGATAATAATCGCGGCGTGAAAGGTCAAAATTTCAAGCGATTAGCTCAAGTGCCTGGTTTCAAGACGCTGTCAAATTTTTGCGTTTTATTGACCCAAGCTAGATTTGCGATAAAAAGCAAAATGAAGTGATATGTTTATCCAGAAAAATAGTTTTGGGAGGTAAATCCATGTACCAGATTGACTTTTTGGTCCATGAATTTGACCTAAATTTGGATGTGACGCGACATCACCGTAGCGTATGATTTTAAAAATTTGTTAAAAATTCAGGTTCGTATTAAATGTGGATCTAAAAGTATTAAATATAAGATCTATAAGTATTAAAACATTATATTTTAATAACATGGGTTAGCTTTTTCAGCTACGCGCAATAATTTGGCTTGCTAGCGTTTGCGAAAAGTGTAATTTCAGGGCCGAGTTTTGCTCTTTTTGGGGTAAAATACAAAAGGCCGTCTGGAGAAGAAAATAAAAATCCAAACAACCTCAAAGTTACAGTTTTAAAACAAGTTAGTAAAAACCTTCTTCCTGAAAATTTTTCAGAAAATCGATTTTTTCTATCTTGCATAGGTATAGGTGACCGATACAGCAAGTCGCTCTTAATATTGATAACGACTGCTTAATCTAAATTAGCAGGCGCACATTTTAACACAATGTGTGAAAATAAGTGTAAAATAAGTGTGAAACGAGAGTACGTTAGAAATCGAAAAGAAAGGAAGGGACAAGGTCATTTATTAGAATAGGGCACGTTAATTATGCTTCATGTTGTCTTACGTATCTGTAAACAAACACTTTGGGATAGATCAATCACCACACTTTTACAAGGATTAAAATAGAAATTTCAGTAAACAGGAGCGCATTTGAAAGCCATAGGAATTAAAAAACAAAGACACTTAGAGGCTGATTTTGTCACATTTTCACATGGAGAAGAAAGAGAAAGGACATAGTAATTAGAATGGCCAAGTTATGCTTCATGTTGTCTCGTGTATCCGCAAACAAACACTTTGGGAGAGATCAATGATTACACATTTTCAAGGATTAAAAAAATAAATTTCAATATACAGGAGCGCATTGAAAAGCCATCGTCATAATGAATGAAAAAGCAAAGACACTTATACGCCTGTTTGTTTTTGTTTTTTGTTTTGTTTTGTTTGTTTGTTTTGTTTTTTCATTTTTCACATAGAAAGAAAGGACAGGATATAGTCAGTAATCAGAATGGGCCAAGTTATGTTTCATTTCGTCTTATGTATCTGTAAACAAAGCGGACTTTGGGAAAGATCAATCATCTCATATCTATATCGATTACTTAATGTGTATAACGTGCCATCAGTTTTCCACAGAAAATTTTCCCTTTTTCTCAGTTTATTTCAAGATGACCTGATTTCCCCCCATTTTTCGCATGGAAGAGAAAGGTAAGGATATAGCCAGTAATTAGAATAGGCCAAGTTATCCTTCATGTTATCTTATTTATCTGTCAGCAAAGACTTTGGGAGAGATCAATCGCCACACATTTACATGGATTACTTAACCTGTTTAACTTTCTATCAGTTTTTCAATAGAAATGTCATTTTCTGTAGCGCATTTAAAATACATGAATATAGCGAACAAAGAAGGAAAGTCGCTTAGCGACTGATTATCACTCCATTTTCCACATGAATGAGAAAGGAAAAGACAAAATCAGGGATGAGAATATAGGACAAGGTATACTTTATTTGGTTTCGTCTACTATCATGGACATAAGTGTTGACACATTTGAGCAAAATAATCGCTTTTCTTACGGCGTCCTTTCCGTAATTGAAAGAACTTCTTTTTGTGTCAGCAGCCAAACCCCCCTCTCCTTCTTTTTTAACGTTGAAATACGCTCCGTGGATACTGGCACGTGGTTACAACATTGAAATGGGGGAGGGGGTCGAAATGTGAGAACTGGAGATTGGAAAACTCACACGTTTAACGAGCAAGGTTTTTTAGGGGAGTGTCTCAACTACTTTTGTCCATGATTGTCTGAATTATATTTTTCACATTGAGGATCTTTCTCACCATCATCATTGTCGCTTCTACTCAGTAGTACTTAGCACTATTGTTTAGCAACTATAAATTATGTCGCGCAACAGTGGAATACTATTATTACCTCACTTAGGTTAATCATTGGCGAGAATTATTTTACAAAATGGTCTTTGAGGAGCCATTGATGAAGAAAGGCGAAAAAAAAATATATATATATATGGGTCTGAATAAAGTTTTTATTTGTGGGAAGACGATTCTCTTTTGTGCAAACGTCACCACGACAAGCCAAAGGCAATGGAACTAAATATAAACGCATCTGATAGAGAACGCTAGGGAAACCTAGTTTTGCTGTCGGGAACAAAGAAATAACAAAAAAAAAAAAAAAAAAGAAAGAAAGAAACTGTCTGTTTTATACTTGCGAGTGAAGGGGCGCGATCATAAACCTGTGCCAGTGCACGTGGGATTTCAGTAGGGGAACTTTTTGTCTGAACAAAAAATCCGCGGTTTGATTGCGTTTTCAGAGTTACTCACATGGCTTGCATTATTTTGGAGAATAATTTTGGACGGTTCACATGAGCGAGACATTACACTTCAATGGTTCACAACGGTTCACATCCCCAGTTAAAGAATATAAAAGATATACTTTATTTGAGTTATGTGAACCGTTGTGAACCGCTGTGAATCATTGCAAGGCCACCTCAGGGCAATTTTTCCTCTAACAACATGAAGGACAGAAGCAGAAAATCTGGTTGTTATGTGTGAGAACTGTTCATGAGAACTGTCACGAATGTCAGCGATAGCTTGAGAAGTTTTATGGGAATTCGACAAATTAACACCACTTCATCTATATTCAGTTTTTTTCCTGATTTTAACCCCCCAGCCTGCAAAACTTTGGCGTGGCTCAGTTTTGTAGGCTGGGGGGTTAAAATCAGGAAAACTGAATATGGATGAAGTGCTGATTTGTCGAAGTCCCATAAAACTACTTGAGGAAAGCAACAAAAGGGAAGGGAGATGGAAGAAAAGGGGAGGCGGAAAAGGGGGGAACGCCCACTTAGAGGGTGGGCATTGTTGTGTATCGTTCGATTTTATTTCTGAATATATACTGTGCGCTATTTGTCGAATGGCAAGCAATTTGCGTTGAAGCGTTTCTTCAACAACTACTTTCCGAAATGTCGCCAGAAACAATCCAAAATATTGAGCAACAACTTGCGAATACGGGAGGGCACCTTCGCAGGGTTGTTCAAAATGTGTTGGATGAACATATTTCCCAAGAGGAGCAAGAGCGACTTCAAACCCTTTTTGCTCCACAGTCCGCCCAACATTTTCAACCGAAAGCCCCTTCCCAGCCCCGAAGGGCAAAAAAACAAGAAGTTTTGAGGTTTGTTGATCTAGTTTTCTTAACAGGAAGAAGAAAGAAAGAAGAAAGAAGAAAGAAGAAGAAGAACAACAAGAACAAGAACAAGAACAAGAAGAACAAGAAGAACAAGAACAAGAACAAGAAGAACAAGAAGAAGATCGTTTCCCAAACTTCCTTGTTCCCAATTTTAAATACTCTACAATACCCGTAAGAACCATACAAATCTCGCCATGACTATGTTGTTATGAATTGTTATGTAGAGCAATGCCAAAAATTAGGTTTTTCCCTTTTTAGGCTCCCCAAACCACTCAAACTGGATATTTTTTTTTCTCAGAAGCGTTTTTCGTAAGAGGAACAGCTATGGAAAGGCAACCTTGTTCCTATAACAATATCAAACAGTGCTGGCCTTAAATTAACATCAGCGAAACAAGGCGTTTATCCCAGAGCGATCTTGCTCCTTGATACAAGAGTAAGCTTTGCCTCCGTTGAAGTTATACAATTGTGGAGATCAGATCAGTTCAGGTAAGTCATAGATCACAGACATAAAAGGGGAAATAACTGAAAAAAATTAAATTTTTGTTCCTTCTTTGCCTCTCATTTTTAGTGTAAGTAATGAATAAAATCAGTTACAGTAAGAAAGAGATTAGGTTCGTGATAATATATTCAGTTTCCGCGAACCCCGTGAGATCCATACTTTCCGCTTGTTTTTCAGAAGTTTTGGGTTTCAGGCAAACTTGCAGTGTGTAAGATTCCAAATGGAATACATTTCCAATCCAAAAGTCTTTATTTTTAAGCTGAAAGGACAGGCATCGCGGAAAGGACGGAAACAAGAATAACAGTTCTATATGTTCATCTTAGCCGGGATTTTTATGGACATTTGGTTGTATAAGTTTGGTTTTATCAAGAGCAAAAGAGTATAAGACCCACTTGTAATACACTTGAAATCTCACATTACCACATTCTTATCGGCACTGAAATAAGACTGAGTGCTTATCAACGTAACTACTCTTGACGACAGTTGTGCTTAATTTACCGTATCCTTTCTTGGCATTTTTAAGGATCTATTGTTTCTGTTTCCACCGATAAAGCATCTCTCTTATTGAAGGTTTTGTCAAATCCCCACCTTATTTCTGAATTTGCAAGAACAGACAAACGATATTCCTTAAAGTGTTTGACCGCCAGATTTATTCCCTAGTGATATAGCAAGTGAAGATGCAGCCAACCAACGTTGTATTTGAACAAATTAAAACAGATTCAGTGCCTTTCAATAGGAAGATGCAGCATCTAGATTAATTAGCGCCTTTTTGCAGGGTACGAAAGAGTATAAAAGTGTTTATTTTAAGAAATGTAATTCATAACTAGGCTAAAGATGCAGTTTTTCGAAAGATGCATCGCTTGTGATTTCACAAGTCGCTGAAAGTTTAGCGCAGCAATTCATGGAACTAGATCTAAATTGGTCTATCATTGTATTTGAACCGCCAGATCCAGTGACGTTCATTAGGCACTGACAACGTCCGGTCTAATTAGCATTTTTTTCGAAGTCTACAGGTGTTGAAAACTAAAGGCGCATTTCCAATTATGGTAAAGATATGAAATTTAATTTGTGTGAAATTTATTCCCTGTGATTTTGCAAGTGCCCGAACTATATATAAGGAACCGTTTCTCTGTAGCCATTTGTACCTCTACCATCGAAGATGATACGTGCCAAACAACCTTGTAGACAGCTAAACAGCGAAGCTATCAAGGGCAATGCCTTGTGCTTCTTGAGTCCAGTTGTATCAGGAAAATATGTAGCATTATTACCGAAAAATGTATCTGTAACGTAAAGGAAAAGGCTTTAAAAAAATCTTGGAAGGCGATCTGCACAACTCGTGATGCTTGTGACACCACCATTTCAGGTTAGTATTGTGAAAAAGACGTTGAATTTTTAAGCTAGAATAAATGGCGTTCTAGTGTTTATTTAAATAAAAGAAACATTGTCATCCTTTCTTTTCAGGAATTCAAGACGCTGCCTTTTTCGTGAGTGCTATAAGCACACATGCTAAAAGCAAAGCGAAAGTGAATGAAGACAACGAAGAAGAGAGAGAAGAGAGTGACGAAGATTCTTCTAGCCAAATTCCTAGCACTACAGCACAACAGTAGATTGATGGACACGCTGCACTTGTCAACAAGTCACCTTGTCCCGCCATTACCTATTGGCTGGCTTTGACGACGCCCAATGGCGCTCCAGCGAGCCCCATAGTTGTGCACAGAACTTTGCTGAAGTGTGGAGTGAGCGTCACAGCTAGCAAAGTGAGTATTCAACCATTCATTCATTCGTTCGTTCGTTCGATCGTACAGTCATTCATTAATCCCTTTGACGGTCCTTCATTTATTCACTTATCCAGCCAATAGATCAGTGAATCATTTTATATTGTTATTCAATTGATTTGCTCGTTCGCGTCATTAATAATGCTATCATCGTTATTAGTGATACTATGTCTTGCTTTGCTTTCATTAGGTAACATTTGCAGAGGGCAAAGAATGCGAAGCAATGAAGGAGTTGTATAAGGTGCTAAAGGACCACAAAAATCCCTTTATGGAAGAATTGGTTCAGTGTTCCTACAGAAATAGCTTCGCAAAAGAGATTGAAAGTACTGGTGGCGCGGAAATGTTATCATCGTAGGACCTAGACGAATGCGGTAGCGAGAGTGTTGTTCTACTGACTGTTATCAACCCACATTTTGAGTCACCCTTAGGAAAAGCAATTGAAAAACTCATTGGAGCTGGTTTGCGCGTCGATAAATTTGGCTTTGCTAAGGCTACTGGGAGTTTAGAGCCATCGACGTCATCCGAGGAACCTAATGCGGAATCAAAAATGCTTTCAGGCAAACTGACAGTTTTGGTTAACGACATTGCCATCGCAATGAACAGGTTAGGCTATGCCAGTTACAGAGGGAAAGTTATAAGAAGGACTCACGCTCAAAGTACACCTACTCCTACAAATGCGAAGCCAGAGCGTTCGTCAACACCTTGGCAACCAACTAATTCTTCACAAGCAGATTAATATACGCGAAATGAAGAAAGTCATTGATCTTTTTGGCCGTTGACTATGATCTAATCGAGGTCAACAATGGCTGTTGTTGGTCAATCAAGAAACGAGATTTCGCGAACAGTGCCATTCAAGACCATCTGATTGGAAAAGTGTCACCAAGAGCGTTTTACCTGTTCGATCCAACAAGAGATCCTGACCCAAAGTACTTCAGAGAAGTCCTCGAAAATAGTCTTCAACCGCAGGAGGTGGCAAAATTCTGCGACGATTTTCTCAAGCTGCTGAGCTACAATAAAAAACGACACAAGGATAAAGTCCCATGCTTGGTGGGGGACGCAAGCAGTGGCAAAACCAGCTTGTTTTTTGCCATTCTCGGACTTATCCATCACGGAAACGTTGCCAGTGACAAAACAACGAGCCTTTAACAAGTCGATGATAACGCCTTCCACCGAAGTAATCTCCATAGATGAGGCCACCGAAACCACGCTGGACATTGATGATTGGACGATTTTGACCCAAGGGGGTTACGCAGCGCACGACGTTAAGTACCAAAGTGCTGGAGGATTCATCAACCGTTACCCAATGCTCATAACCTTGCAGCGAAAGCTAGAATTCGGACCAGCCGACCAACCCGCTATGGACAGGAGGTTAAGAACATACTCATTCAGAAGCCTACCCCTGCCGAAAAAGAAGGCATCGGCCTGGATGAAGAAGCACGCCATGGACTGTGTCATCTGGGCAGCACAGAAGGCCAAGGTATCCGAAGACGACGAAGAATCGGAGAATGACAGCGATAGTAGTGAGCCCGAAGACGAATCACCTGCTACCGACGGTGTTCTACTGGAGGAGGAGAAGAGAGCGATAAGGTCGTTGTCCTTACCAGAACTTTTAACCAAAGAAGCAGCAGCTGACGATACTTCGGACGATGAAATTACAGACGAAGAACATGACCATGATTCCAACAGTATTTCGCCGCCAGATCGTCTACAGCTCTTGCAAGACCTCACAGAGCAGTCCCAGCCGGGCAGTTTGCGTCAAAGACACCTCAAACAGATTCGGAGGATGGAGGAACGTAGACAAACCGAACTACAGCAGTCGACATCAGACGAAGTAAGAATCTGCTTAGGGCCAAGGGCGTCTCGAGCCAGAACCTGTACCTGCTACCCATCGACCCAAACGAGCCCACGCCGAGTCTAATTTTGAAAGATCTCCAGAGGTTCAACGATGCCCAGAAAGTGGCCGAGAGGGAGTTGCGACACGAGAAGGCACCTTCAGCCTACTCCGGTACGTGGCTAAGGACTACGGAGACGGAGCTTTACGAGTGTGTGGAGAAACTTGAGCGCGCACAAGATCCATACTTACGCAGCAACTTGCAGGTCTACCGAGAGACCTTATGCCACGAACTGAAGCTCCATCACGTGAATCTGGGAACGTTTAATACAGACGAGGCGGTCGATGAGCGGGGAAGAGTGTGCCTAGAACTCGGCAACTTGGCGAACAGGTTCAAGAGTTCACGGAGCCCATGCCAAGACCATCGCAGCATCGTGGACTGTCACGGCCCGAAACTACCTTAGAAGACAACAGTACCGACGAGGAAGAGCTCTTCAACACACTTCTTCCCAGCTGCACCCCATTGCCTGCTAGTGCCGTCCCTTCAAGTGTCGTCGACGATTGTGCGATTTCTGATGACCTGTTGAGGATGCACAGTAGAAAGAGGCCCAGAGATGATGGTAACCGGAGTCAGCAGCCCACGAAGAGGCCAACAAACACGCTTCATAATTACTTTATAAGCCACAAATGAAGGAAAAAGCTCGTATTCTTTCAGAAAAATGAGTGCCAATTCTAAGGTTCATTGGTTCATTTATTTCACACTATTTATTTGTTGTATACTTACAACAGATGATTACAAGATAAAATAAATACAGTACAAATTACAAAATGTGTGAGGAGGTCAAAGTAGCAAAGGCTTTCTAGTTGACCACCACCTACTTTTGGATAAGAGCGAGTCCGTGCGAATTGTATAATCAAGAAATGACTGAAAGTGTGTAGTGTTTCTCTTTGCACCGTCAGATCATAGCCCTCGATCAAATAAGTACAGAGAGCCCGAAAAATAGAACATTTTCTCACATTTTGACATCGGAAACAAATTTGATTGCAACCCCTTTCTTCAGAGTCCGCCGTTCTTCCGTTTTGAAACTTCAAATCAGGATCTCTTAAAATAGCCTTCCACGGTCCAAATCCGTGCCTATCCATCCCTTTCTCGAGAAAATCGTCCTCGGCCGCCGTAAATTTCAACACGCGGCGATAACTTCTTTGGATTTGCAATCGGTTTGTCGGTGGGGCATCCCTATTGGGGGGCACGCTTTTCGGTTCTGTAGTTTCAGCCAGTGCAGCACAACTTGTAGTTGCATCGCTAAACCTCGCGCTCACCTCCTTATCCAGCTCAGAGCCTTTGGTACCTTGTGGCTTTTGCAGACACTCGTGAGCCTTCACAGCAACTTCGTGCGACCTTTGCTTTTGATAGTGAACTTTGACGACGGCTGAGCTGTGTTTCGGATCTTCCGAAAAAATGCTTTGCCCTTTGCTAGTGAGCTGATTGAGACTTTGCGAAGAACGAACAAGAACGAACTCGCACTGGGGTTTTAGCAATGGCCTCACGAAGTTGATGTAGCTATCGAGCACCTGCATGCTTGCATCGGTTATAATCAAGGAGTCAAATCCGTATTTGCTGGCAGTCTTGAACTTTTTCTGGTCAATAAATCCCCCGTTCTCCTTCGCTTCCCTAACCTTGTCGATTGTCAAGTGTTGATAAGTCACAGGACGCGACCCCTTCACTTTAATGAACAAGAACACCGACAAAAATCTCGTGGCAAATGTTAAGTCTGATGGGTTCACTTGACCTGGATTGCTCTTGCACGTCTTTACGATGTTTTCGTAACGTGGCAAGTGAAATGTCACTACTTGCATCAATTCCTCCATTGTCGCCCAGTGACCTCGAGCTTCCAATGTGTCGATTTCCAGTCCTCGGGTCCACTGCAATCCATCATTTTTGTCACTGTCTTTCGAGCTTGTTAAGATACAACTCAGTAGCAGATAGGTTTTGCAAAACTGCGTAGGATGCCCCATTGATTTTTCTATAGTCCATTAGTTCGGAAATTGCGTCTATGTAGCCCAATCACCCACCATGTCCAAGTTTGCACACGTCTTGCAAGTAGTCTATGAATTTGAACAAGAGATTCGGGGAGCACAAACTGTAGTCTCTTACTTCAAACGTCATTCTTCCTCGTCTTCACAACAAAATTTCAGAAATTTAAGCTTCTCTTCACTATTTCTTGAGCTGTGCAATCTTTGCTGCAACCCCCACCACTACCAGTCAACCATTTCGCGAATGCTTTGCCAATTTGGCCGGAGACTGAAAATGAAGGAACAACTATGACACCATGTTTTGGCCTTTGGCTTGATTCACAGTCATTTGTGGTGGTCTCTGATAACTTAGTGTCCTGCACTTGCAATGAATGTTGAAGTTCTGTCAGGTCGGGTTTTTCGTCAAAATAAAAGAACCAGCTATGCTTAGAATTGACATGTTTCCTGCATCCACGCTGACTTTGAAAGCCTTCGTGTTCGCATACTTGAATTGGACAATGGTACAACCTGTCTGCATCTTCTTTTTCTAAGTGAAGCCGTTCTGGTTTTGGCGATGCACAATCAATCGTAGACCAATCGACTTTGACCTTCTTGTTCATTCTTGAAAAAGAGGAACTGATTCAGCTAACAGACTTCTGTTCGCACCGCTTAGCAAAAACCGACGAAACAATCACACCCATTGGCAAACAATAGAGCCATCATTTAATTGGAGCTTGTCAGCACTTGTCCCCATTTGCCCGAGCTTGTTACCATTGTACTAAAATTCATAGCAGAGAGTTACATCCCAAATGTTTTCGGGCCTGCCCGGGCAAACCTGTGCATACCTACAACAATGGCTGCATTGTGCAAGTTCAAATTTACTGAGGTATGCCTCTGCTTGCCATTCTTCATTATTCTTGAGTTAATTTACAACCCCAGGTTGGTATTAGTATGGCGTTGGTGTGATGGTGTTCAACCTTACCTTTCCCGGACAAGTCAAAAAGCGCCTCGAAAAGTCTGTTAAAATCTGCTATTGACTCTGTTTCGTGCTGAGTCAAACTTAAAACACTACAACAAACGTTTCGCCATGCAATTAAAAAGTGATAAAAACGTAGATTGCAAGAAAAGAAGAATGGACAAAGGAACTGTCCTTTTCTTAATAGGAACCATTTCACATCAATGGGAACTAATTGTTAGGAACAAATTGTTCCACGTGTAATTAAAAAAAGGACGTTTCATTCAAAAAAGGGAGCAGAGTTGGCGTAGTGGTGAGAGCGCTCGCCTATCACCAATGTGTCCCGGGTTCGATTACCGGACTCGGTGTCATAAGTGAGCTGAGTTTGTTGGTTCTCTACTCTGCTCCGAGAGGTATTTCTCCGGGTACTCCGGTTTTCCCCTCTCCCCAAAAACCAACATTTGATTTGATTTCATTTGATTTCAGTTCAGTTGATTTACTTTGACTTTATTTGTTTCTGTATTTGCTCGGCCCCACTAGCCTTTGAGCTATAAATGCTACCGAGGGTAAATAAAGGTTATTATTATTATTATTATTATTATTATTATTATTATTATTATTATTATACTATTATTATTGTTACTATTATTATTAAAACGGAACTCGTGAATGAGAACAATTGTTCCTCAAATGAATAAAAAGGACCAAAATGATAAAAAGAGGAACAATACCAATGGCAACACGTGTTCCTAAGCGACTCATTTCGGAACGAAACGTTCCTTTCAATGTTAAAAATTCGGAACAAAGGATTCCCTTTAAGTTTTAAATGAACACTTTGTTCCTATTTTTCACAACAATTTGTTCTTTTTCATACTATAGGATCACTCCAAATAGGAACAATCGTCCCATCATGGGAACGTTCCCTGAGCAAAAATGAGAACAGTACCAAAAAACTAAAAGTCAATTTAAAAGCCAGTTAAGGGATGAAGATGACATGTCAAAGCCCCATAAGAATCTCAATGCTGAATAAAAACAAAAGCCAAAATTCGGTTGACAGAATCCTGCTAAAACATGTTAAAACATAAAAGTAAAAATTTAGGGAAACGTAGAAGAAGAAATTCGTGATTTGTTCGATGATGGTGAACTTGAGGGGCTGGAGGATGGAAGAAGGGGGTGCCGCTTTATTATTTGGCGAACCATCAGAGAGATGGGAAAGGACCTTTCAGAAGATTTTATGGCGAAAGTCCGAGAGAGAGTGCAAACATCTTTCTTTCTCAGACACATTTACGGGTATAAGCTGCGAAACATCGAAGACAGCACCATTATTGTGTATTTCACAAACAAAGGTTCTCCCAGGTTCACCACCCTTTCAGCAGCACCGAAATGGTTGCAAAGAAAAGAGGCGGGCCGCCTGGCAATCGAGCAAATTGAAAGACCGAATACAAAGTGGCAATTCATTAGTTTTTTCAGCTTTGATCTGAAGGCCGTGCTTGATCGGCAATCGTTGTTAGGCACAGGCCCCTTCTGGGCAAGGATTGTGCTGGACACTTTTCAGGATAGCCTTTGTCTCTGGCGCTGCATTGCCGTGCACCGAGGCTCGAGACCGGATCGAAGCACACAAGTTGCGCGGGGCCTCGCCATGAGTTTCTTCGAACTCACAACTGTCCCAAACGATTGGCTCAGGACATCACTTGATGAAGTGGATCGGGTTGAAAAACATTTGAATCGGGGGGCGGCTTTCTCAGATTGGCTCGGTATTCGAGTTTATGAGCCTGAGCATGTGGAAGGTGGGGAAGTGGTATGGCGGCTCGGACTAAATCCATCTAACAAGTTGAATAACATTTTAACAATCGATATTTTCGAGGGTCACGCGTTCTTGATAAGGAATATCACGAGGCTGGCGAGAATATTTGTATGCGTTCATTGTCGTGGGAGATTCACTCAAGCTTGCAACGTTCAACGTCATCACCTGACATGCGCCCAAGAAAGAACGGTGATCGATTGTCCGGCCGAAACGGTTGAAGCGCCACAAAAATCTTTCGAGAAAGCTTTCTTTCCAAAACACACCGCTTCCCCGGAATCCACTTACTGGCTTTAAAGAAAAGCAAGGCGGAGGAAAACTCACATTTATCACGCAATGTGTGGACACTGTGGGGATCGGTGGATTGAGCGTGCCGCTGTGGACGGGTTTGACCCAAAGACTAACACCATTTTTCAATACCACAGCTGTTTTTGGCATGGATGTCGAAAATGTTACCCTGAAGAACGTGAAAGAGTTGTCCCCCACATCGACAAAACGCGAGTAGAGTGTTTTCTTGCAACCGTGAGTCGAACGCAAGTGCCCCGAAATGCTGGCTACACCGTTGTTGTGATGTGGAGCCATGACAACGTGGAAGAGAACACCCCACTTCCCCAATCTTTCACAAAAAGTTTCTCGCACACTATACTGTACGATTTCGATTCGCGAAAAAGTGAGAGCGGATTCCATGCCAGAAGACATCAACCGGCTTCCGAAAGCACAACGGTTCAAAATCCAGGAATGGTGTGAACAGGTGTCCATTGACTTGGCTCCTGGATTGGAAGCTTTGGAAAAATTCGAGTCTTTTACACTGAAATGGGCATCGATATTTTGAAAGACGCCGTCAGCATTCCAGGAGTGAGTCTACATTATCTTCTGCGAGGGGCCGTTGAGCGAGGCACCGATCTCTGGAGCCCCTGTGGAGAAGCATATGAGATGTTAAGAAGCGCCGTCGTTAGCGGGCCAAGCCTTGTGTTCACACGGTACCACGAAGCTGGCGTCTCAAAAATAAGGTCCCATCAGATGAACAACCCACGTCTTTGCAAAAAAAAAATCCTCGGTTATGACGCCAACGCGCTCTATCTGTCAACCATGTCCAAAGAAATGCCCTGCGGGAAGGAGAAGGTCGTTCATTACACAGACAATTGGACGGCCGGAGCTGCACCAATGTTTACACAAAGACTCAGAGCGGGAACCTGGTTTGGATTTGATGAAGTTGACATCGAGATTCCAGAGCTCTTGCGCCCTAAGTTTGATGAAATGTGCCCGTTTTCCATCAACAAGGAGGTGCCGGTCGAAGCTGTGTCACAACAAATGATGGATTACCTGAAGCCTACCGGCAGAAAACGTGGAGATGGAAAAAAGTTGGTGGGTGCATTCTCTGCCCAAAAGATGCTGGTGTATGCCCCTTTGCTTCGGTGGTATGTGAATCGCGGTGTGGTGATTACTGCTGTTCACTGGACAATCGGCTATCAAGCGGGCAAGATTTCTACCTGGATTGTGGAGCAAGTAACGAAGGCGCGCCGCACAGGAAACAGACAAAAGCAAGGCATTGCTTGCGGAGGTGTTTGTACTGTTCCGAAACATAGCGTACGGAAAGCTCATCGAAGCACTGGAGCGACAAACCAACGCAGTCTACACGAAAGATGAGAAGGTTGTTGACAGGGCCCTCCAAAGCGAGTTTTTCAGTGATGTGGAGGAAATCGGCGAAGCATATGATTTGGCTTCAGCTCTACTATCGAAATGCTATCTTGGCTTTTAAAAGTATATATGGTCGCGCCCCTGAATACCTTAGCTCTTTTTTCACCAAACGTTGTTATGTAAATAGATACACAACCAGGAGTTCACAATTGTTAAATGTCCCTCTTTTTAAAACTGCTTCTGGACAGAGAACTTTTTATTACCGATCTGTCAGCATCTGGAATTCCTTGGGATCCATTTTAAAACTTTCTAGTAACGAATCAATCTTTAAGAAGCGTTTAAGGAGCAAACTTCTGAGGGATTTTTTTGGACGTAATTGATATAGCGATGAGTTAGCCTATTTTAAATATTTAAATTTTTTAAATAATTGTACATTATTACTTTATAATTATTGTTTCTGAAAAGCCCCATTGGGGAGGTTCAATAGAGTATGTATGTATGTATTTGGAAAGCCGAAAACCCCGCATCACCATAAGAACGCCATTTCAGATCGGAGTCACAGTTTATCGACTTGCAAAGCTGCGAATGCTCTAGTTTTATTACAACTTTCTTGACAGGTATCTGGAGAGAAGAGATGTTGAACTGCTTCAGATGGACACAGACAGCAACTACATCACAATCAGTGCCGACAAGTTGGAAGACATCGTCAAACCGGAGATGAGAGTCGAGTTTGAGGCGCGCAAAAAACAATGGTTTGCCTGGAACAAATGGAGCGGCTGCACACCAGGCGTTTTCAAACTCGAGTGTGTTGGCTGGCGGATGATTGCGCTCTACTCGAAGTGTTATTTCATCGAGGAACTGGAAAGTTCAGCACAAAGGGGATGTCGAAGACAACATGGCAGCGTTAGAAGGAAACAAGGACATAGCGAAAAACAGAGGTTTCCGAATGAAGGACGGGAGGATGATGACTTATGAACAGCATAAGCTTAGGTTGAGCGCGTTTTATGACAAAAGGTGGGTGCTGCCGGATGGGAGTCACACAGAGCCGATCGTGTTCCATGTTCAACAAACAAATCAACCGGGGTTGGATGGGGAAGAGCGGTATTGTAAGGAAAAACCAACAATTCTTCACGAAAAATGCTGTAGTTGGGCCCGTTGAGCAACCAGTACAGCACTGGTTGATTTGGTTTGATCATAACCCTTTCAATTTTGAAAACTTTCAAAGACCAAACAGGATCGTTGCCCTCCGCACACCAACCTCCAACTCACCGGGTTGGAAGAGATAGCGAAGATTTCCAAAGTGAGGGAGCTTTTTTTCGTTCACCCCGACAGGTCGCAAATAAGGAGTTGATGGTTTGGTAACTATTTTTTTCTTTGATGGCAATTGTGGGTTTCTTTCCTGTCAGCCTTGTGATTTGGCCGTTCAAAGCTGAACAACAACAGGTAGCCTTTTCGCCCACGCATCAGACCTTTGTCCCTCTGGCAAAAGCATTTCAACGGCGTACTGATGCCCGAAGAGACGATCTGCGAGAGTACGGTTGAAACGTTCGACAATGGCCTGGTCGCGGTGAATTTCAAGGTGCCCTCGTCGGATAGTTGTTCTGTGATTTTCCATCTCTCTTGTAACAGCGCCTATGAACTCACGCCCAGGGTCAACTTGCAGCATTTCAGGCCCGCGCTTGTAAATCTTCTGAAAGGCCTGGGCGACCTCATCAGATATTTTTCGAGGTCAAAGGTTCGGCCTCTTTCAAACGGCTGGCCACATCAACAACAGTCAGCGCGTACTTGAAAACTTTCCGCGCTCGCGGAGGTTTGTCATGCGGCATGAAAAGAAGGTCAACTTGGTACACCTTGTTGGGTGTTGACACATCAAATTTCGGACGAGGAATGTGTTTTCGGGCGGGAAGAAAGGTCTGCCAAACCGCTTGCTTAACCAGCCATTTCTTTGCTGTATCTTCCGAAACTTTTGCGGCTAGGGCCAACTTTTTGATGGCCGCAAACCCTTTCCAGTATCCTTGAGGGCTGTAATACAATTTGAAAAGACGTTTTTCCATTTGAGCATATATTCAACCATCAAAAGATGGGGAGAACTTGTTGGAAGTGCAAAAAGCGGATGGTTTTTTTTTTTTTTGAAGAAAATTTCGATATTTGTTTGCGGCTCATGTGGACGACTTAAGGATCCTTGGGCAAAGCCCGCGTTGGGTGACTTTCGGCGAAGATAAGAGGAACTTGTTTGAGGTGTTGGGGGTCGATGGTTGTGTGTGTGAAAATTTCGAAACTTGTTTGTGGTTCATGTGGAAGAATTGAGGAGCTGAGGGGAGAAATGGAGGCGTTCCAGTTTTGTTCTGATTGCGCGGTGAAGATGAAAACAGAAGTGGGAAATTGTGAACTGGTTTGCAGCTCATATCGGAAAACAAAGGAGTTGCACGGAGTTGGATTCCATGAAAACAAAAAGGTAAAGAAACCACTGGTTTATCATCTCAAGACTATTCTCAGGAAAAACGAAATTTACGATGCACAATCAAAACGGCCTGGTTGGAAGGGCGCACCTTGAACCGTATTGAATTTCTCAGAAACCTCATCAAAGACTTCAGTAACGACGGCAGGTCCGCAAATCATATGTGCTTTCTGCACGATTATTTTGAAGCCGCCCCTTCTGTGGTCTGGCCGAGAAGGAAAGAAATTCTTGAAAAACTTTCACCAGCGTTCAAGAAGATTAAACCGGCAACCCGTCGTTGCGCGAAAGAAAGGTTTGACAAATGGTGGGCAATAACATGTTTCATTCCTAGGTGAAACGTTTGTGGTATTTCGCTTCCACTTTTGCTAGGATTTCCATGCAATGGTCGGTGATGAAGTCGTCAACCATTTTCAGCCTGTCAAGAAACTCTTTTTCGTTGAAAGGCTCACCTCTCGGGTAAAACCGAATTGCGTCAAGAATCTTTTTGTACTGTGTTCGTGCAAACTTGGCTTTTTCAACTTTTTTGTCGTATTTTTTCGCGGCCGCAACAATTTTCACAAGAGCCCCGAACGCGGTCAACCAAACGATCACGAAGGGGTTGAGAGTGATGCCGCCAGCGACAGCCCCAGTAACCACAACCTTACCCGCCACAACGTTACAAAACAGTTTTTCTTTTTGAAAGGTGCGGTACAGCTTTTCATAGCCGTAATGTTTCTTGCGGTAATAAGCGTAAAGATTTTTCAATATTCCAATCGTTCCCTTGGAAAGGGTTGTGTCGATGTGGTTGAACTCGAATATTTTTTGCTTCACACTTTCTTTACGTTTGGTACGCATCTTCGCCGGGCTTTGTTTAATCGGCGGAATAATGTAGTGCAAGCTGCGACGGTGGAGACTGAAAACATTGCTTGTTTCGTCGGCCATGTTCGAAATATATGTTACCGTCACACTGAACCCGCTGTGAATGTCAGACTGAATACAACTTCATCATGTGTTATGGAGGTCGTTGTATTCTCTTTATAGATTTCGATGTATAGTCTGCTGTTTTTTTTTGGATGAGCATGTCAACACCCAATTCTTGCCTTCTTTCATTTCTTAACGAATCCAGAGTCTGTCCACTATGTGTTGTTCTAGCATTAAATATTTTCAGTGTGATAACAAAGTCTCTGTTTCCCTGTGAATAAAAATAACAGGTTACACTTTTAAGGGTACAGTCCATGGGCACTATCTGAAATGGTTCAATTCCATGGATGAAAAGACGGGTTAAGTGTTGTGTTTTTTTTAAATAGGCTGGAACTAAAATTGGGTTTGTAGGGATTTTATTTTATGACTGTTGATATCAATGTTTTCAAGCATTTTAAGAGTATTATTAATTTGTCCATAGGATTTATGATAACCGTATACACTGCTATCAACATCATTCAACGTCGTAAACAACCATATATAGTTGACTTTCGGTGGGATAAGTATCCAAATCCCCACCGTCATTGTCTAAATGTGTTGTGCAGTATACATACATCGGAGGAGAAGAAGTTTTTTTGAACTGAGCTATTATTTTGGTATAATAGTATTCTGTTGTTTGATCACGTTGATAGTGAAAATTTTCAGTATGCTTGTTGCAAAGAGAAATTCCCGTTCCGTTTATTGATACTTGTGCTCTGTTCCAAAGTATATATTCTGTGAAAAATTGTTCAATGCATAATGTATGGTCTTTATCACTTGAGAGGTAAACATTAAAACCCAATCGATATCTATAATTACTAGATGAATCTTTTTGTGTGCTTTGAGAAAACAGGCTGGTTTTTTATTAAAGTGAAAAATTCCTTCCCAATTCTTTATTTCATTCACAATAACCCTATTCAGAACTCCATTCTAAAACACCATGCATAATGTATTTCAAAGTGTGAATGATATATAAAATGAATCATACATGAACTGCGGAAATGAAATCAAATAAAGAATGATCCTCGCAGTTGTGATCGCAATTTATGCGAAGTCACGGGTTCAAACCCCGTTGATTTCATTTCCGCAGTGCATGTATGATTTATTTCATATACCATTCACATTCATTTCTTTCACGGGAACATATGAACCCATAATTGACCTGCTCCCAACGTCAGTGGCTTAGTAGTAGGAAAAGCGCTGTACAAACTACGTTTTTTAGAACACACCCTCCTCGCACTTGTTTCGGGATTTTACGTCCTCTTCGTTTCACTTCGGAGGACGTAAAATCCCGAAACAAGGGCTCGTCGGGTTTTGTTCCAAAAAACGTAGTTTGATACAGCACTTTTCCTACTACTCAAGGTGTGAAGATTCTTTCGTTGTGTAGCCACACCGCGTCGGCCTATTGAAGAAAGAGGGGTATGGTGCAAGAGCGATGGCGGTGCAAGTGGGAAAGCTTCAACCAGCAGCAAAAAATTTCTTAACTAAGATAATAATAAAAGAAAACCCCAACTGCTCCTTTTGTAAAAAAGAACCAGAAAAACTCATACACCTTTTCTGGTCCTGCACAAAAACGGCACTCCTCTGGGAGAGCATCATAGCGCGATTAAAACTCTGCCAAATTATTCCTTATAGCTACTCTGCAGACAAGACTGTTTTATTAGGCCTAAGATCAGACTCCTCTAAACTTCAACGCCAGATCAATTTTTGTTTCCTTATTGCCAGGCACTATATCAGGATCTGTAAAACAAGAGAGTCTATACCTCTATTGCAAGGTTTTCTCAAATACCTAAAGATAATGTACAGAAGCAAACAATCTTCTACCCAAACAATGGTCATTCCTACACGATACCACTTACAAACTTTCGTTTTAAATATTGCGCTATTCCCAACGCCCCTGATATTCTCTATGTCCTTCATCCGTTAGCTTATACTGCCTCAATAACGCCATGGCAAATTATCTTGCAAACAAGTTTCTTCTGATGCAAATATGTACTCAAAGCATAAGAAACTTAAGAATGTCTGTAACAAAGTTAATAGTAGTCGGGATGAGTCATCCCTAACTAGTAAGACCTAATAATACAATGGAAAGTCAAAATGCTCTTCTACTGGTGACTTGGTTGCTTCAGCTCTTTGGCTCATTTAAGTTACAAAATATCAATACATACCTCCTTCTTTCTCTTTTTATGATATACTAAATAAATAAAAATTCAATTTATTATTTATCTGTGATATAAGAAAACAGTTTATGGAGAGCCTTTTGTACTAATTATTGTTTCTTTTACTTATTTAGTGTTTAATGTTTATATATATATATATATATATATATATATATATATATATATATATATATATATATATATATCTGGGTAGAATGTATTTCGTAAAGCGCTCAACTCATTTGATTGAGGAGCATGCACTATTTGCCTGATGAGTGAGGTCATATAATTTTGAACCATACGAAACAGCACTGTCGCAATAAAACGATGATTACTCCTGAAGCCTGAACTCCTGTGAAGTTATATATATATATTATATTATGTAAGTATTCATTTATTTACTCAGCTATTCCATATGTATTGCCAGTAAGTGTATCTTAATATGTCTTGCACTGAAGTTTAACATTACAAAAAATAATAATTAAAAAATAAAAATAAAAAAAAAAATGTAAAAAAAAATTGTTGCCGGTGCAACCACTGAAAAACATATTGTCTGTCGAAAGTTAAGACAAAGAATTAACCGCTGGTTAAAAACGTTGGACCATCCAAACCTTCCGGATGAGTATGAGCCAATGTTGTTTGTGTACTGTTTACTGTTGAAAAACGAATCTCCTTGGCTACGAACTCTTCCACACCTTTATTCTCAAAACTCTTTCTTTTCTTAAGCCTCCTGAAAGAAAATGTCTGGAGTGTTGGCTCTTCCGAGAAAGGTTTTGGGAAGAAGTTTGTCCCTTTGCCAAGGTGTGTCAGTCAGCCTATTAGAGAAACACATCTCCAGGGTAAGATGGAGGATATCGACCAGCTGGAAGAGATGCTCTTCGAGATGTGGGCAGAAGGTGTATCGCCAGAACTGGCAGGTGCTATTCTGCTGACATTGGCTGGAGAAGAGGCTATCCTTGAAGAAGTGGAAAAGCCCACGTTCCAACCAGAAGTGGTGCTGAGGCTGACAGCACCAGCAGCCTAACAACCATATTAGAGAAAAGGGTCGGGTGGGTAAGAGCGATTGCAACCGATCCCTATCTGTTGCACTACAATGTAAGACAAGCTCTGATAATAGAGATGAACAAATGGCTAAAGAGGCCGAAACGTTCGGATCCACGCCACAGAATTTCAATGCGTCATGTACGTGATTTACTTTATCAGGACATGTCTCCTTGGCAATACATCAGGAAAACGGGGGATAACTATTGTGTCGACGAATGTGCTCTCTGCTGTTGGATGGTTGCTTGTTCTCTTTCTGCAGAAGAACAAGCCTTCCTGAACGACTGGTTGACCACTGAAGGGTTTTTACGACACAGTCAATTAAACATCTGGGCACAGTAAGTAATGTCTCTGCTGGAGCGGACAAACCAACTTCCTCCCGAGCTGAGGGAAAGGATTTTTCACACTCTTAATCAACTGAAAGAAAGAGAAAAGATGGGCTGGCGTTGCGTCCACGAAGAACTTTTGGCTCCTCTTTTAAACTTCATTTTCCCAATGTGGTTCGCTTCGCATGACTATTAAACAATGGCATCTACAAGACAAATGCATCTCTTGGAAAGAGTTAACCAACTCCCACTCGAGCTGAAGGGAAAATCCTTCAAAAAACAATAAAAGCCCAAATTCAGGACAAAAAAAAAGCGGGCTGGGACTAAGTACACGGTGATTTTTTTCGATTTTTTCAGTGATGCTCCCGTTTGCGAAATAGAAAACTGCTATACTTATGTAATAAAATGTGGAAAATGTTCCACATGCGGGCGAAATGATTGTTGTTGGGCCTGTTGGTTGAAAAACAGGTACCACCAGGTAGTATGGCCGCCATATGAGGTTGAGGATATTAGAGAAAGGTGGGGAATGGACAACCTGTACCCATGGTTGCCACATTTCTGCTCGCGTTGTGTTGGTGGGAGGTGCCCATCGCAAGCAAAATACAAGGATGGCCCAGAACCCTTCAGGAAGAGGTCCGAGATGAATTTCAGCGAGTTCTGAATGAACTCAAACGCGACGGTTTGCTACCCCCAAACCAAGCTTCTCTTTCGTGTTAATCGTGTTTCGGGCTAACGTGTGGCCCCATTGTCTCTTTCTCCACGGAATCGCGTCAAGCGCTTTGACCATTTTTCGGTCAGCAACATGCTTGCATTTTTTTTCGTTCTCTCCGTACTTCTTTGCGCGAAAATCACAACTGCTGTAATCCACATCATGTTGCCTTGCCACCGCATCGGAAGGACCGGTGGGCTGTTGAAATACTTCAAGAATCTCACCCGTCTCAGGATCAAAGCTCAGCTGATGGTGCAAGGGATTGTAAGTTCCGGTGTAGTTGTGGCCAGGAAGGGTCCATCCTTTCTTTGGCGCGGGCAGCTTGCCAATCAGGTTGTGAATGTCGACCCCCATTCCATAGTTGCGCAGGGTTGCAGTGCCCCCTGAGCCCTCTGCATGAGATGGCCCCATTAGTTTCCCGATTTCGGTAAATAGCGAGGTTTTGTAATTCCACAAACTGCGCACTTAGCTTTCCCCATTTTTCGACCGTTTTTGCTCATGACCACCTTTTCATATCCAGGTACGTTGGGGTTCTGCGTTTGTCTCGCACACAATACCAGTCAACCATCAGGATATATTTAGGAAATAATTTTTCACAACCCACTCATTGTTGTGAACATCATCGGAAAACAATTTCAGAACGTCTCTGTAGCTTGTGCCTTTGTTGCGTTCATTGAGGAAAAGCAGGCAGAAATACCCGCACCTCACACTTTTGATCCCCTGGATTTGGTTGTCATTCCGAAGAAAGGTTTTGTGACCCAACTTTCGCATTTCCAACTCCAACTCATCCGGCGGTGGGAAGCCGAAGGAGTCAAAATATTCCAAATCCTTTCCTTTCCAACAGCAAACCCAATGCGTGCCCAAACTTCCGAAATCGTCCAGGTTGATGATGTATGGTGAGTGGTGCAGAGGTCTGGCCTCGTTGCGGGAGAAGATGCCTTTGAGGGGGATGCCAAGATACTCACACCAATTCATCAGATCAACGTTGGAAAGTGGCACATCTTTGAATTTCATCTGTTTTTTCCACGCCCCATAATCATTGGATATTCCCAGTCTTCCCACCGTCCGAAGACGAGTGGAGGACGCATTTGCAACCGACTCCCTGCAGGTGGGGTTGGAAGGCGAGGGGCGGAACGTCTCCATCGTGGATGCGTTTGCATTCCCTTTCCCAACATTTTCTGCACAAGGTTTATTGCCAAAGGAATGCCGAGGGAAGCCAACATTCCAAGGAAGCCCCCATATTGTGCATTTCCACCGCCCCTGACCATACCCTGACCGACAAGATAGTTTTCAAGGCCTCGTTTCTGAGCGGGAGTCACCATTTGCACAAGTTTCTAAAGCTCTACCTCCCTGGACCCAACATTGCTGCCGAAAATCTTTTTCAAAATTTCCCTGCGCCGAAGCTGAGGCCCGCCATTCTCAAAGCCTTTCCCACAGAGGGAGCAAGAGCCTGGCCCAAGCTGAGCGCTGTGGAAAAGAGGTTGCCCCCAATCATTTTTTCGTTTTGCTGATTTGTGTCTTGCTGAATATGATATCCGCGCCGCGTCCGGCACTGGCGGTCTTTTTCAGGTGGTTTATTTGCGTGGTGGTCAACGGAAGGTCGTCGCCCTTTCCAATGTGTTCCGGCTTGACAGCAAGAGTCACAGCCACGTTTTCCTTTACTGCCTTTGCGAGGCTACGCCTTTGGACCTCCGTCAGAGCGACTTTGAAGGGGTGATACAAAGTTGGAAAAGAAGAAAAATTTGCAACTCAAACACCAACAACCAACTCATTGGCAACCTGTTTTATAATGAGTTTTTCCTCATTCAAGACGGCGGGGTACATGCGGTAATCAGCCGTGCCAGCCAGGTTCAAGCGATAGCGCAAAATCAACTTCTTTTTGTCCCCAGTTATGCTTTCTTTCGTCGGTCGAAGATCAAAATAGACTATGTGGTAGTGTCGAATAGTTGGCCAACATTTAGCTGGGTCCCCGTGTTAACATCGTTTCTCCTGTAGCGGTAATCGATCAGGTCGCGCCGTATCCGTATTTGGTCTTCCCCATCGTAATCTGTCTCGGGATAAAATTTCGCGTCTTACTGCTGGCGGCAAGTTGAGAGTTCGCCCCTCCATCAAGATCGAAAGTATGGAAAACGTATGGGTTCGTTGTGGTGGCATTCAGGTTTGCCACCTTTTGAATAAAAGCGAACACATGCTTCGCGTTTTTGACCCCAGGGCTTATCGTCCACTGGCCACTTGCATCCCTTAGGTCAGAGCAGGGTATCAACGTTTCTTTCAGGTAGCGCCATTCGGTGGGTTTCAGAAAGGTTTCGTTCACCATCTTTTCCCCCTTTGGCGTGAACATCAACTTTGGAACCCACAGATCGAACAACTTGACGACAATACGGTGGTGGGCGGCTGCGACACTACCGAAAAGCATCTCAGTATCTTTCTGAAGTGTCACATCGAACTGCAGATGTACCGGAGGGAGAAGTTTGAGCCCCCTTCTTCCCACTTGCGGCTGTTGTTGTAGTGAAACCCCCATCCCGCCTCCCTCCCCTTTGGCGGTCACAAATCTCTTCTTGGACGTTTCGAAGATCCACCACTAAGAACCCATGAAATTGGGAAGTTTTGCTTTTCACTCTGTAGTTGGGATCGTCCCCAAACTTTGTGAGGAACTGGTTGATCGTTTGTAATTGGACAGATTCGCTGGTCCCTTTGAGCAAGCCTGTAACCACCGGTTGCTCCCACATTTTGCGCGGCGGGGATGGCGGTGGAAGAGAAGCTTCATCATGATCATCATCCCCATTAACTGGTGATGATGGCGGTGGTGGAGGTTAAAAAGTATCCTCCTGCTCCTCTTCAGGGTTGGCGGCAGTGTTTCAGCCTCCGGCATGAAATCACTCCAATCAAATGGGTTGATTCGATCGAACTCGTCCATTGCGTAGTCGGGGCCGACCTCCCCGCCGCGGGCGCTGGCAAATCGCGGTCCATCCTCCTTGTGACTGGTTTGAGAAGTTATTCAGTTTCGATTTGGCCGTCCTCCTTTGCTGTTTGGTTTTTTTGTATGCCCGCCGGATCTCCTGCTCCTGTTTCTCAACTTCGGCTTCAGCATCTGCCTGTTGCCTCCACTGTTTCAAAGACATGGGTATAAAGAGGAGAAATAAATGCGGATCCCAAATTATGATCCCGAGGTAGCTGCCACAAACGCTCTCCAACAGGGCCACCCCTCCATGCCCAACAATTTTTTCAGGATCTTGTTCTGTGGGCCGAGCAATACAGGCAAAACGAACATCCTGCTGCACATGCTGTGCGAGCTGTTGGAGTTTGACAAGATTTTCATCTTTTCAAAAAACCTCCACCAGCACAAGTATCAAGCGCTCTTGCGTGACTTTGCCGAAAATATCGACCCCTAGGTGGGGTACGAGGTCGTTGAGGCTTTCCCTGGCGATGAAATAATTCCGCTGGAAGGGATGCCAAACGACAACCAAAAAAATCATCGTGTTCGACGACTTGGTTTGCGAAAAAAAAAAACAACAACAACATTGTCAGCTATTTCACCAACGGTCGACACAAGAAATGCAGCTCCATTTATCTCAGCCAGAGCTTCTTCGACACCCCCAAAAGCATTCGGGACAACTGCACCCATTATTGTGTGTTTATTTGCGACCCGCACAAAAACGATTCATTCGCAGAAAGGTTGGGGGTGCCTAGCGACCTGCTAAACCGCGCCACCGACAAGAAATTTTCCTTCTTTTACTACGACAAACCACAAAAGCTGATGAAGAAAAATCTCGACGAAACAATACAATGGGTTCGTTTGCCATGCGACGCGGAACGTTTACAAGACATGCGGCAGTGGGGGTGTCGACGGAGGCTTTTCTGCAGCGAGACGGGAGCACGCCAATGACGGGCCCTCTTAATGTGGGTGGACAACTGATTGAGAATCTGGGCCCGCCAGCCGTCCCGCTCGATGCGGTCAACGAAAGTTATGCTACAGCCACTTTTGCCCAACTCGATGGAAGCGCCCCGATGAAGGGCATCATTGACATGGGGCGAAACCTTGTTACCAACATGGTTTATGCTGTGGACGACCTCGACGCCACGAACAAAAGTTACGTCGGCTCTGAAATCGCGCTTTTTTTGAAACGGGACGAAAGCGACCCGGCGCTGGGCGATCTGAATATGAATGGTTTTTCCATTGAAGATTTGAAAGACGTCAATTCCATCACCCCCGCTGACAACGCCGTTAACAAAAAAATATGTAGATGAGGGGTTGCGATCCAAATTCGAGGCGATCGCGCAAAAAGACTTGATTATGAACGACAACGCAATCGAGAATCTTGCACCCCCCCCCCCCCCCCCCCCCCCCCCCCCTTCAACCTCAAACGCGGTAAACAAAGAATATGTGGATGAGTATTGCGTGAAAAAGAGATGGTTCGAGTGCGATGTATGGGGATCTGTCGATGGCTAACCCCAAAATTGAAAATGGGGCACCAACAGCCGACAAAGATGTTTGTGACAAAATTTATGTCGACCAGGCACCTCTTCTTCCACTTGCTGGTGGACAGATGACAGGGGACATTGACATGCATAACAACATGCTCGCAAACTTGAAAGACCTTGTGGCACCAAGTAGAGGGGCGACCAAGAAATATGTCGACGCAACTAACGTGGACGCCTTCGGCACCGGCCCACAAGAACCCCTTCAATACCTTATGGAAAACATCAATGAATCCTCAAGTGAAAATAACATTCGGGTGCACAGTATTTCGAGATTTAAAGCCTCTCCTCAC